>APFE030296726.1:1405-18164 GCA_000404065.3 Pinus taeda
ATGAAAAATCAAGCTAGTAGTCCTGGTTTTGGGATCCAGTGGGAAATCTCTGTGTATATGTGTTTTATGTGTTATGCTCTCGCATTTTTATTTTTCCTGTGATTTAGAATTCGTATGCAGGTAATTTCTGTACGGGGTTAAAACCTACATATTATTTAGAAGTATTTGCATATTTGTAGGTGGATGTTGAGAGAATATGTCAACCTCCCTATTTATATTTGGAATTGGTTGGATCTCACAAGCACCATAAATATGTGTTGTATCCATATGATTTAAGAAATATAATAGAATTTCTCCTTTGTGTGTGCATCTCTCAGTTTTTTAACATGGTATCAAAGCCTGTTTGGGCTTAAGGGAGAGCCCAGAAAGATGTGAGAGCAAATATATTTGATTCATGTAAATATGTAGGTGTGTAATATCCAATTAGTTTTATCAGTGAGTCCTATAAATTTTATTGTAATACCCGCCCGAGATCCCTGTGGCAAGATTTATTTGATTGAGTGTGGAGTACATTTGCGTGAATATTTAGTTGTGGGGATCCAATTAGTTGGGTCGGGAATGTGAAACAATGGGGAAGTGTCGCAGCAGTTTAAGTCTTAGTTCTTAGTCAACTAAGGGAGCTAATTCATTTTATGTCTCCAGTGACCGCAACATTGGACTTGGAAGGTGAAATTATGCTTTGTCGCAAATGAGTCTGATTCGATGTTGTCGAAACGGGTTGTCTCCTCCATCATTGATCGGTGCAATGGTAATAGTGCAAGAGAAAACATATGTATTTTGAGGAAACCACAATGGATGCTACCTAAATGATATTCAAGTGCTCGATTTTAAATCTTAGAAATGGTCCAAAGTGGATACAAATATGGCATCTTACTCTTCTCAAGAAATTTTATCTCCTTGTGCTAGCTATTGCGTGATTCAATGGGGCAACATGATTATACTTATTGCTGGACATAGTAAGGATCCTTCTGACGTTGTGATATTTCGATCCTTTGGCACATATTCATGTACATGATGTGTACTAAAGTCATATGGAAAAGCTCTGATTGAACGCAGAGGTCAATCTGTCACTCTCGTAGGGTTCAATTTTATTATGTTTGGTGGTGAGGACTCAAGGAGGAGTCTTCTGAATGACCTGAATATTATCAACTTGGAAATGATGACTTGGGATGATGTAGAAGTTGTGGGTATGCCTCCATCACCACGATTATGGAATGGTCTCGACAAAAAATGCAACGCCCTTTATCGATCCCTCGAGTTGGGCATGTAGGTGTCATAATTGGAATCTATGTAGAAGAAGGGATATGTTTTTTCCTCGTGTGAAGATGGTAAATTCCGATCTACAAAGGATCATAAATTGTAATGAAATTCAGTCTGTTGTGAAACCCATCAATAGGGAAATTAAGCAGAAGCCGCTGAAGATCCAGACTATTTGTTTCAATTAATCTTCACCAACAAACTAGCCTTGAAGATATTTGTTCGCATTGTGCAAGGTAGAATAGATGAGAGTAGTTAGGGAGTGTAATTGGTTTTGTTGTATTTTTTGTTAAGCGGTTTATTTGTAAGTTATATTTGGTGTAGAACCAATTAATGAAAAGTGTTGCATAAATCAAACTAGTGGTTCTTGGAACTCAGAAACCCTTGAACACATCACTAGTTAGATTATGTTTATATTGTTATAGTTTCTTGTTCTTGGTGCTCGAAAACCCTTGAACAATGGCTACAAGTTATAGTATAAGATCCATGTGTGTGAAGCAGTTCAAGTTGTTAGATCAACTTTTGAACATATTCAATATTTAGACCATTTTCCTAACAACTGATGGATAGCCAAAAGAGAAATATCCGACAGATGGTGTTTGGTCCATAGGATGGTTCATCACTTGAAAAATATTATCACATAAGCCCCGACGAGTTGACTCGTCAATATTTTTGATCTTGAAAAGTTTGTCATCAATGGTCAGAAGCAAGTGTACTTCAAATGAGTCATACAGTAAGGTCGATGATGTGGAGAAATAAAGAGTGGAGTCCAGATGACTGCCGAGTGGGTAGAGTTGCTAATGAAGACCAGTGAGACATAGATTATTTTTATCGTTATAATATGTGTTGTAAGTGTGTATGTAAGAATTAAGGGGGAGTGTTGGAAGATATTCTTCCATGTGTAATTTAGAATTAGTTGAAGATTTGTAGGTGGATGTTGGGAGAATATCTTAACCTCCCTATTTATATTTGGAATTCATTGGATCTCACAAGCACCATAAATATGTGTTGTATCCATGTGATTTAAGAAATATAATAGAATTGTTCCTTTGTGTGTGCATCTCTTAGTTTTTTAACACTAACATCATCACCACACACATCCTCAAAATAATATAAATCTCATGTCAAATAACTACTATCATGTACACATCTATTTGCAAGCACATTCAATGAACATATCTAACATGAGCTAACAATATACGCATCAACACAAACATATAAATTAAGTACATAAACATGAACAAAAAAAATGCACCAAATATACACACACACAAAGAAGTCAAATAACGACATCATGAAGTTAAATATGTGCAATCAAATATCTTATACAATAAACATAGTAGTCCCTACATTTTGGTCTGCAGTAGAAGATGATGGATGGTCAACTACTATCTGATCAAGTACGCCTGTCAAACTCAATTGAGGTGGAGAACTAAGAGGTGATTGATATCTAGTAGAAGCTTGTTGGTCTATAGGAGAAGGTGGTCGGTTTTCTATGTCAAGAGAAACATGCAACACATCCTCTACCTCTCGCATATGATCATCATCAATCGATTGATGAACAAGTGTACTACCAGAAGGATCACCAACACACTAACGACCATGATTTGATGGGGTGTCACCACCAGAAGCATCAACATGATGATGATGATGATGATGATGATCATCATCATCATCATCATCATCATCATCACCCTCATCATCATCATGTCCACCCTCATTTGATGGATGTGTTGTTGCATGATGCCCTACAACTCTCATTGTTGCTAATAAAGTACTAGGTCTAATGACATGCCACATAAGAGACATCAAATCCCATGGAGAGTCCCTGTAGATAACCATGAACATCAAATCTGTGTTGATATCTTAAGGCCTCACAAGGTGGACTCCTTACCGAACTAAAAATATTGCCAATCTATCAGAGTAGTCCATTTGAAATTGCATAGTCATCCTCTACCCCCAGACGCCCATGCCCCCCTAAGGATGTGCCTCACCCTCTTGAGCCTTGCCCATATCCTCATCTCCTCCACCCGATGATGAGGTAGGAGGCATGTCCCCATCATATGAGATGATGTCTAAAGAATATATATTACAAAAAAAAAATTAGACAATTTTATTAAACAATTTAATAAAATAAGTTAAAGAACATGCTAGAATAAATTTTATTCTAATTCATTAAAACAAGAAATCAAACTAGATTAATTGAAAGAAAACACTAATATTGCCTCTATCATCTAGAGGCTCATCCATTGTGAAGAATATGCTGGGACACCCTCTCCAATCAATCCCCACGTACGATATGCCAACACGACAAATGCATGTTCATACACACTAGCCAGTAACATGAGTGCCTTGTCCGAAATCTTGCTTGGAAACTCTGGCATGCCCCTCTCGAGCATCATTTTCCCCCACATGTGCATTTGGGCCTCATTGATCGACTTAAGAGGGAGATGATCAAATGTAGGCCTCATCACTAGAAACCTCTGAAAAATAAACAAAGAAGCTCGAAAGAAAAAGAGAGTGTCTCCCTCCCCTATCTCAACAACACATGACATCTATCTAAAGTCACGCAAAAATGTTGTAACATACTCCTCTCACATTTACCCAAGATAATTAGTCCTCTGGGGTAAACATGTGACAATAGGCTACTACAATCTGATTCAACCTCCTAGTTCACCTTAAGCAAGTGGAACCGACAAAACAAAACTAATCTAACCTTCTACACATACAAAAAAAGCTCTAGGAGCCATCCAACCCATCTAGGTGACCATCCCCTAAGAAAAACTTCCTTTTTTCTGCATTAAATCCTTAATCTCTCACTTGACATGGGCATGCATGTGACTAGGGCCCTCCAGTAACTCTCACAGCATGGGCATGCAAGCGACTGGGATCTATTTCAGCTAGTTCTAAGTCTACGACCTCAGATTTTGTGCCAGTTTTTCAACGCTAGGACTTAGGCCACCACTGAGAACTCCATGAAATTTTCAGGAATGAAAAGTAACTTCAAAACAATGATACGCATGAGAATACTTGAAAAAATACTTAACTGGACCCCTACTAGCCATGACCGGAATTTCGTCAAACATGTCACAACTATGTATTCTACAGGTCATAACAACATATCTAAGCATAGGGGTCTCATACTTATCTGAGAATCCCTAAGAAGCATTGATGCCTCATAACATTAGCTTCATTATCATATATTAGGTCATATATTTAGTGTACATTCATTTACAAATCAAAACATGATGAGAGCCAAATATCATCAATGTCATAAAACATGCTCATGACCAACATATAACCAACATAAATGACATGGATACATCAACCATAAATGTCTCATATGAACCAGTACATTTACTGAAAGAATACTAAGGAGAAATAGTTCTTATTAACGAATGATTAGGCCAACCAAGTTTGAGACTTTCATGTACCACCCGACCATATATTAATTGAACCAAATATTTCTTTTAGCTAGTCACCTCCATGTCATATTCGAAGCATGAATGTGGGACTTATAATAAAAATCAACTAGGACTTCTCGAGGCTACACCACCTCACTCTCAACAATAAAACTAATCTTTACCACAATCGCCACCAGATCACTAGGCCATAAACAATAAACATACAATACCAAGCTTAACCGCAATCCTCACTAGATCACTAGATCACTAGGCCAAAAACAAGCATGGACCCCATTGGATCTCTCCACCTACATTGTGAGGGATTTATCTGTCCCAACCTCTTGGATTTACTGTGTATCCCGATATTACTGATAAATGGCTTTATCGTGTATCCCATCCTGGGATTCCTAGGCCCAATCAAGGGTACTCATCACTGATCTTTACCGTGTATCCCACCATTCAACGGTCAAGGGATTCCTAGGACTTGTGACTAATCCTCAGAACACCCCACTTATTTTTGAGTCCATCTGACAATCCAGCTCAACCACATACAAAAGAACCCACTACACCATGACTATCCGGAAAGGGAAAGGCTAGGTTGAAAAACACTGTCACACTTGGCAAAACCCATGCTCATGACAAGAAGAGAACCAAGAACACACAGTAGAGTAAATTCCAACCTAAAAGTTCCGATGAAAGTTTAACATACATAATATGTAAACCAATTAGAATCCTTTAAATTTAAAAAGGGGTACATGTAAATATTTTGGAGGGAAAATAAAAAACTAGTTTTTTAATTATATTTTTGGTTTATCTCCTTATAAGTTTACTCAAATTTCAATTATATACACTCATTGGATTTAGAATTAAATTTCACACCCCACGAATAGATCTTCAATGTAGATCTTCTCAAAGATAGGGTACTCGTTTGGTGCAGAATTTAATTTCGCATCCAATGAGTGTCTACACTAGAAATTTGAGTAAACCTATAAGGAGATTAAAAAAAAAAAGAGTAAAAGAAAAGAAAAGAAAAGAAGTAGTTTTCGTCTTTTCCCTCCAAAATTCATAACTTTTATTTTATTATTTTTCCTTATGATGCCACTTTTAGGCTAAAATTTCCTCTAATGCTAGCATAACCATGCATGCTAAATCTATCAAGGAAATCAGACATGAAAATCAATACCTACAAATAATCTTGTTGTAGCTGCTAGATCCTGCTCTTCCTTGTTTGATATTTTCTTCCTCTTCCCTTCTTTTCCTTTCTTGATCCAATATTCAAGCACTTCAAGAAAATTCCAAGCATCCAAGAGTGTGAGAGAGATAGAATAAAGAGAGAGCTCCAAAACTGAACTGACAAAAAAACCTGAACTGATCCTCAGAATCCTTTTTATTAATGAGGGATCTATTTTCTTCATTTTCCATTATTTTTCCTTCATTTTCGTCCTGATTTGCAACCTGTGACCTTTCACCTTCTTTTCTCCTAATTTCCTTTATTTTCATAAACAAAATTCCAATTAATGTCATTTTTCATTTCCAAAGCCTTTTCCATTTCCTTTTCCAATTTCTTTAACCATAATAAACCAAATGAACACCTACACTAGGATGTCTTTCCCAACATTAAGCTTGGAATAAGTGTCCCATAACGATGGTTAATATTTTTCCTTTATTAGCTTTTATTACATGGAATTTTCACCAGGGTTATTACAAATGCTTAAAAAAATGGTAGACCTTCTGAAGCAACGTGACACCTGAATCAAAGAATAAAAATAATACAAAAGAGGGCAACTAATTCGTTTCCCATCACCACAAGAATGTGTAATGGTGCTGACTAATAATGAGATGCACTTGGCCTCCACTATAGAAAAAGAAGAAGTTCGTAGTTGTCCAACACTGACCTGAAAATCTGATGGATGGATCGTATGAGGCCCAACATATATATGAGTATATGCACACTGGCTCTCAACTACAACACCATGGGGTACATCAAGGAAATGGGGAAAATCCTCCCCTCTCCTAGATAGGCCAGTGATAAAGTATATATCCTCCTGAGTGGGCCTATACCACAACTCAGGACTGACACGGAAAGCTTGCTAATGGACATTCCATCGGTGGATCAGATGCAACAATGGGACAAAGTGCACTTTTAGGGATGTACCCTCCTCATAGTACTTGAGGAGATCTACATTCCTCAAGAGCGTTCCGGTCACTGGAGTTATAGGATGAGGGTGTAATTCCCTCTCCCTCTCTCTTGCCTGCCATGGTCAAAACATATTGTATGGGTTTGTCTGTTTCTCCTTCTCCTGCTTGTACTCCCTCTATTGACATATCTACTACATGATTTATATACAAAATACATTAGCCTTATATATATATATATATATATACATATATATATATATATATATATATATATATTCTAATTAAATGGAACATGTATTTATAATTATGGAAACATAACTTTAAATTAAAAAAAAATATCGGTGCGCCCAAAACACAGTGATGCACTGATGCCAAAGTGATTTCAAGTACAATCGCACCGGTAACATTACACACATAAGTATGACACACCGTGGGTGTTTTAGATATTTAACTTTTCATAGTGATGTGGCATACGTGTGCATCGATGCACATGTATAACCTGTTGACACCGGTGCAGTATATTTAGGTTATCAAACACACCGAGCTATAGGAATATTTTTAAATATTTATTTGCGGTGCGTTTGATAAATATAAATGCACCAGGAGTGACACATCAACACACAATCTATCACATCTTTGTTGGTGTGTTTATATTTACAAAATGCACTACCAGAATGGTAGTGCATTATGTTCACACACCAAAACACAGTGCACCCTATATTACAGGGTGCACTGTGCACCGTTCCCGGTGTGAGTCAAACATATTGAGTGCACCAGGCGTCAATTTTTTTTTACAATAACACTGCGAAATTCAACCTCATTTGCAATTCTAATCTGTTAAAAATTTATATTAGAAAGAAACATAGAGATTACCTGGAGATTTGATCGTTGGGGAGACATTGTGGACATGTAATAGAGAAAAACAAATTTTCATACTATTTGAAAAAATGGAAACTCAAATAGTGAGCACGGTACTGAAAGGTGGTGACCAAGAGAAGCACAGACATTAGGGCGTTTGCATGTGGCAAGAATGACATCGGTGGTTCCAGAGCTCTACCACACTGTAGATGCTAAAAATGAAAATTACGGTTGAGAGGATTTTTTTATTTTTTATTTTTATTTTATTTTTTATTTTTTTATTTTTTTTCTTGTAATGATCCTCCAGTGTGTTTAGCGAAGCGCATCAGGGCTCACCATATGCAATAGCACTATGTGTGTAACTATCGCGATGTTTTATCAAAGTTCCATAAGGATTTAGATTACTGCGAACACATCAATGTTTTGGATTTACAATAGCATCGATTTGTTTTTAGAAATTAGAAATCGTTTATTGGTACACTTTACAAGATGCCTTGGGGCATTGTTATATGTTTACTGCACTAGGACATTATTGTCGAATAAAATCAGTATGTTTTACTATATGAAGGAGTATGGTGCTAGTGAATATTCAAGCAACGATGCGTTTGGTTATTTAGTGCATCGTAGAATTTTTCTTTTTATGTAGCGCTGGTGCATATGTGGATAATAAAGCAACGGTGCGTTTGAATAATTTAGACACATCATCAAAGAAACATTCACCTGCCCATCATATTTTTGGGCTATTTTATGGGGGCCTCCACAAAAAACTCTGCTATAAGGTCTTTTCCTTTTTGTGATATATATATATATCTTTGTTGTTACTAAATCAAAAGATACAAGCGATTTTAGCTTTCAAAAATACTGCACATGTACTTTTCAAGGCACAACTAGTCACTATATTATTCAGTTATCAATAAACAAAATATAACACTGACATTTCAGGCGCACTTGTAAAAACTTGGAAAAAACAATGCTTGACCTATAGATGCCCATATGCTAATAATTTAAATGACATTCACTAGAATCCAAGAGCATTGTTTCTTTCGATAGCATATCAACAACATTGTTAGAATCTCTATAGATATGCTTGACATGTAAATCATCATATTATTCTTGTGATGCCCTTATCTTCCTTTACCAGCACTCAACATGAAGTCCACACATAATAACCTTTCTATTAATCTAGTGACTAATGTTTTTGGAATCCCTAAATGCAAAAAATTTAAAAAGTTTTCATGAATTGCAATTTAAAAAAAACCAATAACTCAACTTTAACAAAGGTACCAAATCCAATTTCTAACTTCATCTACATACTATAATAAAGTTTGATTTCAACCACTATACCACTTCCATATAAACTTAATTATAACATTAATAGAGAAAAAATATTAATTAAATACTTCTTTTAACTTGAGAAAAAATATTATTGAATACTTATTTGAACTTAGAATGTTGAGAGAAAAATATGTGGTGCCTCAATAAAAGATGAAATAAAATCTTAAACTTATGAAAATTAATAACAAAAGAATTATACGATTTTATCCAACTTTATTTTAAAGTAAAATGGATAATTAATTTTCGTGCAAAACTAACAAGCAAATACTTAAATCGATTGTTATAGTGAGCTCGAAGGGCAGAGCCTTATAAAGGATAAATTAAAAATTTCGTTTAAGAAATGTGACCCATTAAAATTAAATAAATTATTATTATATATATAAAGATAAATTGGAATTCCCATAGACATATGTTTATTATTAAAAAATAAAAGTTAAAAGTGAATTCAAAGTTCAATAAATTAAATAGTATATATATATATATATATATATATTATGAGAGGATAAATTGGAATTCCGAGGGGCATATCGTTTAGCTGTTATGAGAAATTAAAGGTGAATTAAAGATAAATTAAGGAAATACATTGACATTCGCGGATTGAGATTTGAGTTAATTGGTTAATAAACCAAGACGGCCGACAGAGTTGGATATTCGATGGAGAAGCGTGGTGTTGGGTAATTGCCGGATGAGGAGAGCGCCGCCGTAATGAGTGTAGTCAAATGTGGACTTGATTTACATTTGATAACCTCTTCAGACCATGCTTAGCCCGATAATACCCGATTGCCCACGGACAGCACTGGTTTTAAACCATTGACTTCGCCGTTGTTGTTCTACAATTTCAAACCAATCACGAGTCAAAATACATGTAGTGAAATGACATAGAATTAGAAATTATTTTTATGAAAATAATGTTCAATTACAAATTAAAATAATGTTCAATATTAGTATTGATAATGTTTATGGTGATAAAGGTGTATGGTTATTATAATTGGTTTTAAATTTTGTTTATAAAAATTTAGTTATGTTAAGGGTTAGTGTACTGTAGATTTGAGGTGATAGTAAAGTAATTTTGATTACTTAGATATTTTAGAATTTTTGTTTTTCAAACCACACATCAATATAATTTGAAATGAAATTAAACCACTTACAAAAAAATACTAATATTAATAATTACCAAAAAACAACTTGGAATGTGACAATATGCTTGGAAATGCAGTGTAATGGCACAGAGGCCGATTGTGAGAACGAATATTGTGAACACGTATTCGCAGAGTTTGAGTTGTGAGGAAGTCGCCGGGATGACAGGATGGTTGTGGGAGTTGAAAGAAGTAGGCAAACATTTAGATTTAGATAGGTAAAATGTTTTGGGTGGTAGAGGAAAGAGGAAGAATGTAAGAGCTTTCAGGGGTGGGTCTATAAAAGTGTTGATCCTTTAGTTGGTGTTTTTGGGTAAGGTTTAGGTTTTATTAACTTTTATATAAGAATGTGTTAAAGATGAAATTAAATTATTTCTGGCCGTCATGCATTTCATTGTTTCCAGCGAAGCACTTATACCAGAACTCGTATGTTCCCAAAATTATTCAACTTAATTGTGAGATAATTTAAATTTAAAAATTTAAATCATTAAAATTAAAATTTTATATCGGTGAGGAAGAGGTTTATTCAAAGAAATGAGGCAGTGAACTATGCGACCTTCAGTGAATAATAGCCCAAATAATTGAGGTGAGTTTAACATTGCTCAATAATGTTAGGAGAAAAGCGGATGATATCGAGTGATTAAAATGAATTTCTATTTGTTGCATTGCACGTAATCTTATTTTTGGTGTAGGTTTTGGTATTGAATGGGTGTGGGTTAAAATTAATAGCAAACAGTTAATTATCAATTTTGTGAATTGATATAATTAAATTTATGAACGAAATAAGAATGTTTGGATGTGAAATAAGAATGTTTTGGCAGATGCCACACACATGAACCCACATCATTAAAGACTCAACACTTCGATTAAAAATATCGTTAATCAAAGAAAAATCTCTGACCTACATCTCATTATGAGTAAAACAAATAACAAGAATGATCTCTGACTGAGTGATTACCCATCAAATGCGAAGACGACTTTCTTCTTAGAGCTCACTAAGAGGAAAACAAATGACAGGTAAAACTCCTGAGAGTAGTACGTGTTTTATTGGTGAAAAAAGAATATAAGAATGGCGGGGTTATGCAGCACCAGGAGTAAGTGAGGATGATGAATTATTTTAGATCTCAAAGAGCTTATGAGGGCTTAGATTAACTGTTAATGACCCTGCAGTTCTGCCGGATTTCTCCCTCATTCCCACTTAATACGCTCATCTTTCCCATTTTAACCATCGCTGCACCAAACCTTAGCTGCCACCGGTGCAGGTTATGGCGTCCTGAGTTTGCGTTCACCACATTGTTGGTGTTTGGATCTGTAAGCAGAGCCGCATCGGAGGTAAACAACCGTGCTTCCTTTTAAGCTCGTCGTAGTACACATTGTCCAGCGTGTTGGGCGTCACAATCTCCATGGGGACTGTCGTTTTCACGTTGCTGGGGCTTCCCTGGGGACACCGTGCCTTGAGTATGTTAGCATAATTAGGATCGAGAGATGGGTCCGTCTGAAAAGTAGCGTTGAAGTTGTAGAGCTTGCTTACGAATGAGGAGCAGTGAGACACGCCAATTGTGTGCGCTTGTAATGACCCCGGTAACTTGTAATTCTGGAACATTTATTGTGGTAAGAAATTGTATGAGTGGTCACTTGTTATCATTAAATGACATTATTTAATTATGAGAATGGATATATTAGATTATTTTTACATGTGTATATTCATGAAATGCTGGCAGCCTCCTGGAGGAGGATTTTCTATTAAAAGAAAATAAAATCAGTTATGAAACTGAAGTAACTGCTTCTCACCCAAGGAAAAGACTTGGAAGGAAAACCTCTGGGCTGTTGATGAACAAACAGAGAGGAATTCCATGGAGAGAGCAGGGGGAGAAAAGAAGTTAAGTCTGGTAGTGACTAGATAACCTAGCACACTAGTGCAGGAGTCTTGTTGAGGGCTGCAGGCCTGCAAGACGGCTCAGGGGGAGAATCCAACGTGAACTGGATCTCAAGGTTGGGAGGATAAGAGAAAATTAAATGCAGGTGACCTCTGGAAGTAGGAACACCGGTAGCAGGCTATCCAGGTATGCATTTTCTAACAAAACTATAGAATAAAGAGTAGGTACTGAGGGTGTACAGACCAAGTTCGGGTATCTGTGTTTCTTTTCAATAGTTAATGGTAGTTGTTATAAAAGAACAATGCATACAGTTTCAGAGACATCTGTAGGTTAATGTTTACAAATGTGGCCATCTTTTTAGCTGCAGTAATAAACTGGGTTGTTTAGAGATAAATGCTCATAACAGAGTCAAACCCTAGGGGCGGTATGAGAGACCGCAGTAGTTAATCAAATAATAAGAAGGAAAGAATCTAAACAGAACCCTTGGTTAAGGAACGGTGCTGAGTTAAGCATGCTGGCAAAGCTTGACAGCTACCAGACCCTAATCAGACCAGTCAAGAACCAGCGCGGAACCCGCGCTTAAATATAACAATAATGTTGTATAACCACAGAGATATAGCATAACTAGTAATGCTGTATAAGTCACGGAGATATATCGTAATCAACAACACTGTGTAAATCAAAGGGATACGGCGTAAATATTATTGCTGTATAGACAAGCATTAATGCGTAAATAACAATACTGTGTAAACCCAAGCGGAACTGTTATATATTGATGCTAAGCAAACTTAAGAAATAATATGCGGAAGCTAGTGTCGTATGAACCAAGCAAATAATAAATGAAATAATGTTGTAAACAAAAGATTGACAAGAAGATTAGCACGGCGTAAGCATAGATACAATATCAAGTCGCTGTCGAAGATTTGCCTCATAGGTAACCAAGACTGACGGAAAACAATTAGCATTTCACCCTGTAAGTTAAGCTTATAGGAAGAAATTCCCAAATTACGAAGATGAGGCTAACGTTAACAGAAACATGAAGCTAAACAATATATGTATATATAACAAACCTCGACAAATACCGGTTATGATAATAACTGTGTACGCGGAAGAGGGTTGTCAATACATTCAGATATTGAATGCAAGACTTCCCTTAAAGCCGCATTAAGCAATATGAAACATATAAAGATTTCAGACGAAAACGAATACATGCAAAACCAAACCTGTAAGATATGAGCTATTGCCGTAAGAAAAGCATGACTGTCTCATAAACCCTTTAGGGTAGCATTGCACAGTTAAGCGAAGGAAGAACGATAACAATGGAATGGTAAATTATTTCACAGCAACTGGCGGTACAAGACAGAACCAGCCATCAAATATATGGACAAAATCTATGAACAAAGAGCAGTGTATGCATTTAAACAAAAAGCGAACTGATAACACAGTTTTATAAGGAGTCCTGTCAGATATTAAAGAGTGTATAGAACCAAACAAAACAATACAACCGTATTGAAGCATTGCCGCTTCAGGAACTGTAGATAGCTCTGAGAGAGCTTTTAAAGTATACATACAAGCTTCGACACTTTCACACCATAACTGGAGACCAGAGTCATTATTAAATATACATTAAATGGACGGCATGGAAGCCATAAATAAACCCTAGCTAAACCCTATCAGTTAATGCAGTACAGGTCTCGGCAAGAGGAGGCCGCCTGCGAATGTAACAAGGGTTCGAAGAAATAATAACCAGACCTGAGACATGTAAGTAAAATGGTCATGAGCCACGCCTCAGACCAGAGAATGATGCCTTACCTTCTCAAATAAACCTCACTTTCTAAGACAAACTATAAGAGCGAAATGAGCATACCTGTGAAGCTTGAAGACGGCAAAACCCTTGCAAGCAGTAGGAGACTGCAAACAGCCGACCCACCTGCACATTGAGAACTTACCGTAAACAAACTAGAACAGTCGAAAAATCAAATGGCTTCAAGGAGTGCGCAATACATGACTGTAAATAAATACCAGGTGTGAAAACACGGAGAGGTTAATACCTGAACAGCAGGGTAGTGCAGAGGCAGTTGACAAGCTGAGGAAGCACTCGGCTGAGGCGGTAGTGAACAAATGAGCTGATCCGAAGAACCCGGCATCTTAAGTATTGGTGGCCAAACCCTTAAGCTGATTTGAGCCACACGATGGGTCAGAGAGATCTCCATCGTCCATCAGAGCGGGAAAAACCTGGCGCGGAAACCACAGTGGGTCAACCACATGGTTTCACGTGAAATCATGCCACTTGGATACGGAGGGAATGAGCTGGCTTAATATCTGTTCACCATCACGCCACTTGGATACGGAGGGAATGAGCTGGCTTAATATCCGTTCACCATCTGGCGTTTAATCGAATTAAGCGGGTTGGGTAAACGACTAATGTTAACCATAAGAATTATGTCCATGGGTTTATGCGCAGGTGATAACACAATTTCAGTGGGGTAGACACATAATAAAGGTTATGTATGTGTATACAAGCGCTTAGACCTGGTTAAATACTTAGGTTAGGTTTCTTATAGTAGGGGTGGGTTCATGAGTTGACCACCATTATCATTAAAAAAAAAAATTATAATGTTACTGTTATGCATATTATGTTAAAAAGATCGTGACAATGTGGTATCAGAGCAGAGGTTTCAAAACTGTGGCCTCTGGAGCAGTGAAGCCCAACTGTATAAAAAAATAAAAAAATAAAAATAAAAAATAAAAAATAAAAAAAATTGCATATAAGAAGAAGTAATAAATGCAACTAAATTGATTTCTTGTTTATCAATTAGGAAATCAATACAGAAACAACAATCTGCTAGCAGTCAACAAGTAAGATGGAGGAAATGCAGGGCGTCCCACAAGAAAATCCAGAGCTGTGGATACAGCTTGGTGCTGAGACACGCAGTACCAATCTGGCAATATTGCAGACTGTTCAAGAGCTGAAAAGTGAGATGGCGCGTCTGCGAGAAGACAATGCGTGATTAACAGTGGAGCAGGAAAGAATATTAAAGAGTCTGTCAGACAAACAAAATCCAACATTAGCCAATCCCAGTGCGGAACAGCAAAGGGGAACTGAAGAACGGGATTACGCACCTGAAATTTCAGAGGAGAAGGAAGACCATTCTGACAATGTACTGGAACAGCAGACCTCAAAGAGACAGAAAATGGAATTACAGGGAGAATTCCGGAAAATCAAACCTCCACTTTTCGATGGAGAGCAGGAAGAAGCGGCAGAGGCTTGGTTAATTAACATTAACAAGTATTTCCAATTGTATGAATATGACAGAAATCTGAAGGCGCGGCTGGCCATTTTCTAGCTACAGGGTAAAGCAACCTTGTGGTGGGAAGAAATTAAAATTGTAAAAGGAGTGAGTGAACAGAACATCACTTGGGAAAAGTTCCAGAAATACTTTAAGGAGAGATATTTAACCGAGCGTTTTTATGATGAGAAGGCACGAGAATTCCATGATTTACGACTGGGACAACAGTCCATGGATGAATTCATTAACCGCTTCACTTCCCTGCTTCGCTATGTGCCATATATCAAAGAAGAAAAGGCCAAAGTGCAGAGATTTGTGAGCAGCCTACCAGCCTATATAAGGGATCGAATAGAGTTTGACAATCCCCGAGCCATGGACGAGGCAATTCGTAAGGCAAGAATTTGTTACCAGCAGAACAAACAAAAAGGAGATATTTCAAGCAAAAGATGGAATGACAGAAAAAGCAACAGAGTTGCTGGTAATAACAAAGGAAGTTGGGGAAATGGTGGTAAGGGTGTTGGAAAGGGGCAGTTTAGCAAAAATACAACTAAGGGTACCTTCTGGGCCAAGCCAAGTGAAAGCAGAGTTAGTGAACCGCCTGCCAGATCAGAGATTGAAGGAACCAGACCTCCAGTCCAGTGTTGGGGATGTGGAGGACCGCATTATGTTAAAAACTGCCCGCAGCGTAAAGGAGTCGACCAAATATCTCAGATCCACGAAGCCTCAACCGTTGGGGATGTGGCACGCAGCGTACCAAGAATTAACGCAGCCTTGGAGGACCGGCAAGCTGAATATCAACCGACCATGGTGGAATTTGAAGGTAAGATTTCAAACCTCTCTATAGCTGTTCTTATTGATCCAGGAGCTACTTTAAGCTATGTTAGCCCAAAAGTAGTGGAACATTGTAAGCTATCATCGGAAAGGTTCAAAAATCCATGGTTGGTACAGTTGGCTACGGGAGCCAAGAGACGAGTTCTAGCTAAAATTAATAACTGTTCCTTAAGCATAGCTGGACAGCCAATAACAGCAGACCTGAATGTACTCCCATTAAGATCTTATGACATCCTGATTGGTATGGATTGGCTAGAAAAGCATTGGTCCTTAGTAAACTGCAAAACCAAAACCATTTATTACAAGGATGATTTGGGGCAGCAACAAGAATTGCAAGGGATTAAACACCCTGTCCAGATTCGGCCTATTACTGCTTCTCAGTTAGCTAAGTGCCTTAGAAGGAAATGTCAGATCTACGCCATTCAAGTTGGTAATGCAAACCAGAAAGATAAGATGTCTGCACTAGGCAATATCCTGGTGGTGCAGGAATTTGTAGATGTTTTTCCTGAAGAGGTACCAGGGCTGCCCCCAAAGAGGGACATAGACTTTACTATAGAGTTAATACCGGGAGCAGCACCAGTATCACGGGCACCATACCGAATGAGCGTACCAGAGTTAACAGAGTTGAAGAT
>APFE030296726.1:39442-101608 GCA_000404065.3 Pinus taeda
ATTATATATAGTTAATATTAACAATAATAATAAACACTTCCATTCATTTCATATATTCACAAAAATAAAAATATAATACAATATGACATTGAAATATATGAAAAAAATAAAATATTGTGACACCTTACTTGGATCGCAATGGACTTAATATTCTATATAGTTAGAATAAGGTTCTTAAGTATTAAAGAAATTGGTTTATTTCTAAATAAAAACAAAAAAAATTATGTTGAATGTCATAATTTATTGATGAGACCATGTAAATTCTTAAGTTACCAGGTAGTCAAAGACAACTATATTTTCTTTTCTTTCCCTAGATATTAAAACATCTTAGTGAGTGGGAGGGAGGATGCCAAGGAGAGTATTTTGCGAAAATATGGGACGCATCAGAGAAAGAAGAGACCTGAATAGGAAACTGGGAAGGTGGAAAGGATTTTGTCGATGGAGTATTTTTTATCTGGAACAGGGCTAGTGGAAACTTCATGATATAGTCTTTGTCTATGAAAATTATAGGCTAGACTGAGTAGTAATGATGCCAATGAATTTAATCTGAAAAGTATTGTCTGAAGCGATTGTTCTGTTCTGGAACTGAGGCACTAAAGAGGTGAAATTGGACGTCATTTCCAATTCCCATTGGTAGGGTGGTGTGTGCCCGTGAATTCTGCGACAATAACGTAACAAATAAGTATACATGGTTGCATTTTCTTTTCAGTAGAAAGAAAAAGAAAACTGGTGTAGAAACTTCTTTTAGATATTCTCTGTAATAAAGAAAATTTTATAAGAATAACTTTTGTCATTGCTGACGAGGAACCTAGCGAAACCCAACAAACTGTGAGTTACAAAAGCCCTATACAGAACACATCTGCCAAAAAGATGGTGGTAATCCTCCCAGACAAAAGAATAATACCGGAAGTGTGAATCAAAGGTAAAGAATTGGAAAATAACTAGAATCAATAGATAAAAGGATAAGCAGTTTCATCTTATATAGGTTTTTCTTTAAAAGGGGAAAGGATGAAGACACATAAATATAAAATCCATTAAGTGATCATTGCAACATAATGAAAATAGGTAGAGTGGTAGCTACTTAGGTTGAAGATGAGGGGCTTCTCAAGGACAAATTTCCGGAATTATTCCCTAACGCAAGTGTAATATCCCTAGCATAAATACTCACTTAAAAACTTAAGTGAAATAAATTATTCATAAATAATGAAGTTTACCATTAACCGTTTTAGTTAGGGTTCATTTCTTGATAATTGCCCTTAACGTTCTTTATTCACGGGAGATCCACTGTGACCGATTAGCAAGAATAAGTTTTCTGCAATGAGGGGACTCAGGGGGAATCTTTTAGTTGCTGCTATTGCAATGTGTATGTGTCCATGGCATGGTACAGAGGCCACTTCTTCTCCAAAGATCTATAACGGGAATCAATCGAGGGGCAGATTTGGTTTTCGATGGAGTTCAAGAGATGGTTCCTCGGGGATTTATAGTGAAGACCACTATGTAGATTGGTCTTGTTTTTACCTATTCTCGGAGCTTTTCCATATGCCTCACTGATCTGAGTAAAAGGATCGAACTTTCTGACACATTATTATTGAAAGGAAGTTCTTTCTCCATGCTGAAGGTGCTGCCATGAAAAGATAAGTAACTTGCTTGCCTTCTTGAAGAAAAATATAGGTATGTTTTATTTGGGTATCTTCTTGAAGGATTTCTTACCAAATATAGATAATATATGCATAATAGTATGCAAAGAAGAATGTGAAAAATGAGTGGACTTAAAAGCTAAGAGTATATGTTAGTGCATGCAGTAAAAGATTGAATATTTTATATGTTTTCTTGGTAGAGAAAGTATTTGAATGCATGCAGTGAAAGAATGATTATTTTATATGTTTTCTTGGTAAAGAAAATATATGTTTTCTTGGTAAAGAAAATATGTTAATGCATGCAGTTAAAAAATGAGTATTTTATAGGTTTTCTTGGTAAAGAAAATATGTTAATGCATGCAGTTAAAGATTGATTATTTTATATGTTTTCTTGGTAAAGAAATTAGGCAGTTCCTCTTAGAAAGACTACATGTGAGTCTTGTGTGTGAAATGCTTGTCTCTTGTCATTTTCTTGGAATAAAATCCTTGATAAATATAGCCAAAATATCTTCTTGAGGAAAGATGGTGAGGCATATAAACTTCCTGAGGACATAGTGTGAAAAGTGGCCAAATTTTCTTTGAAATAAAATATGTATTTTATTTAATAAAAGTCTCTTGGAAAGGGATATATGCTAATTGCATTGTGATTCCAGCTAGTTTCTAAGTTTGTAGTGAAATAATTATGCATTACATGCATGATAGAAATAGCTAATGATGTGCTTCTAGGCACATAGATATTCATTTCTAACTTTCTTGAAGAAAGAGTATGTTTTATATACACATAAATATAGTTTCATTTTAGAAAAGTGTGCATACTTCATGTATGAAAATGATGGCTTTTATGAGAGGTCTCTTGAAACAAAAATAGAGTTTCCTATTCTTAAAAGACATATGAATAGTGTTCATATCATATCAAGAGTCCATACTTGTTTCATTAAAAGATTATGTGCATTGAAGTAAAAGTAATTGTGTTAGGAAAAACACATGTTGCATGCACATAAGGGTAGATATTGTGACTCCCGGATGCGGGTGATGGCGGGACGTGTTGAGAGGGTGGGCGGTTACGTGGGCAGGTGGCAGCCCAGAGGTGACAGATGGTACCCTGCAAGGAATGATAAAACCTCGCATGAAATCCGATGGCAGAGGAATTTAATGCCAGTCCTCTCAGCTCGAGCGAGCTGCTTGGCAACTAGTGCAATGGAGGGTATTAACGTTGGAGGGCCTGTTCATCCGGGGGATATGGTTTGGAATAAGGTGAAATCCCTGATGCGCTTTGCGGAGGAAGGGGGAAGGGATCCGGAGTTCACTTAGCCTGTTTCACAGACGGGGAAAAGCAGGCCCTGCTACTGCATTACAATTGCGCAGGTCCTTCGCACAGAAGCAGCTCCTGCGGCCTGCATGAGACTGCAATTGGCAAATCCTGCGATGCAAAGGGAAAGGCAGAGAATGTGTAGCAGGCGAGGGGGCACCAGAGGTAGAGCCTCCACGCAGAGGCAAGGTCACATTTCTCCCTCCTCCTCCATTGAAGTCACATCGGTGCCACAACGGTTCCAAGGCAGCAATGATGAAGGTGGCAGAGGAGCTGGTAGAGACGCAAGAGCAGAAGGAGGTCAGGAGGAATCTCCCACGCTTAGGTATCGGCTTCCCTGCCCTCAGGCTAATTCAACCCTTATTATCTCTATTACGGTTGAACCTGGTGCTACACAGGATGAGGAAATTCACGTGGCAGACTATCCTGTGCATGGGGCAGAGCCCATACCGGAATGGCAACGCCCAAGTAGATAAGAATCCCCCATCGCGTGCCATCCGGTTCGGGCAGGAACAAGTCATTTGGTTCATGGATGAGGGTCTGGAATTGACCTTGAGTGCCCGGCCAAGGAATGTGTACCCTCAGCCTATCCTATGGCGCTAGCTGGTCCTAGCAAGCCGGTTCAGGAAGGGCCCTCTGGTGCGATCATCCCTCTCTCAGACTCTGATGATTCTCTCCTATTTGGGTGTCGAGTAGAAGAGGCGCCCTACACCACTGATGAAGAACGAGCTTGCTCTTGGTTACCTCTGCTGCAAGAGCATTTCTATGTTTTTATCTTTATGTCTATGATTCGGCCAAGCGGCATCAGCATCTATGTCGACATGTCGGCTGTAATTGTCTATGTGTTTGTCTATCTGTGTCTTGGTCTGTTCAATGTCCTTGTGTCTTCAGTGTCAATATGTCGAGCCTTTGGCAAATTATCGTATTCCAAATTTTGATAACGTTCAATTTTGGGAATGTAATCAGGGCAAGAAGAGGGCTTCCAGGCAGATTTCCATAGCCTTGCCCATTGTAACTCATATGTATTTCTGATTTTTGTATGATAATAGAATTAGTCTTATTCAGAAAAAAAAGGGTAGCTATTGTGACTTTGGAAATATGATTTTGTGTGTACATAGAGAAAGTGATTATGTTAACTTCCTTGAAAATAATAATCTCTTGAAAAGATTGTCTTGTTAGATGAGTTGTGTCGATTTCTTGATTTTGATGCATAAAAGGGTAAGTTAACCTTGTTATTGTATCTTGATTTTTATGCATAAAGATGGATATCTATAATAATTTCTTGAAAGGGAAGCATGAGAAACCCTCATATAGGAAGATAGAGAAATGAGGTTATAATGACTTCCTTTAAGAAAGAATTATGTAATTGTTTACATGAAATGTTGATATAATTCTAGAAAAGGGAATATGTGTTGGATACATTAAAGGAGGGCTCTTATGATAAGCTATTGGATGCGCAAAGAATAGTCATTGTGTTCTAGAGATATGTTCTTTGTATGGCTAGAAGAACTATTGGGCCATATTTCTTTAGGAAAATGATATGCGATTACTGTTATGCTAACATAACTATTATCTTAGCTTCTTGTTGAATGAGATGTGTATGCACACGAGATTTGTGTTAGCTTTTATTAGAAATGATATATATTCGCATGCGGAAAAAGGCTACAGGTTGTGTGAGAATGCTTTATATATTTGCATGCATCAAAAGTAATAGCTAAAAGACTAGATCTTTTGATAAAGTTTATGTAAATTTTGATGTAAGAAGGTTATAACTGATGTTTTAGTTAGTCCCTTCAAAGGAATGCCTTAGTGTTTGCCCTCTAAGAATATGTGCTTATGCGAAGGGAAATGCTAGTAATAAGATTATTTATAAATGTAATCATGATATCATTATTGATAGTGATAACATGGTAGGTAAAGTTGGATTACTTGCACAAGGCATAGATTATATTTAACGTTGTGGCAGAAAAAGCATTAATGGTCCATGCAGATGAGTACGAGTTGCGGGATTGTACATTGCTAGAACAATCATGCCACAAGGAATGTTGCATGTGGCGGTATGTAAGTAAAAGGTTTCATGGAAACTGTATTAATTTCAGCTAGGTATGTGACAACTTAATGATAATTCATTGTAATAATTTTATAACAATGGTTAAGGGATGGAATCCCTTATAAGCCATTGAGTGAGGGGTGAAAACCCTCACAAGCGTTTAATAATAAGATTAAACGTTTGTTGGTTTTCACCCTACGGGGTTTCGAGGGTATATCGGTGTTCAATGGTGTGATTGCCTTTTGTGTCAGTTGGATGATGTTGAACCTTTTGTGTCAGTTGGATGATGTTGAATCCTTGATGATGATGTTTCTTTATTTGATGTGATAATCATAATTTCCTAGTATGTGATTATTTAATATGGTTAAGGAAAATCATAAAATGGAAGAAAGGTTCAAGAGACAATTTATGTTATTACACTACCACAGTGGTGGTTAATAGTTATGCAACTTATTGTCCTCTATTGCATTTTACTTTATGCATTAATGAACATTATATCTAATGGTTAATGAGGAATGTGGAGTTGTGATTTGAATAATTACTTGTGGGTAATTTGTATAAAAAAAATTCTAACTCCCTGCTTTTACATGTGAGGTTACCGGGGTACGTTACAGCAAGTAATTTACTGACAGCCTGAGAAACGGTTCTGGAAACTGATGCTTGGTAACTAAGACAAGTCTAAGTGGTTCATACAAGGGTGGTCAAAAGATACACATCGAAAAAAACAAAATTTCTATCCAATTGAACTAACTTCATTGTTTATTTAAAGTTTGTAAAAACATTTAGGAGCATGACTAAAAACAATATTACTCGTCGATCCTTTTTGGGAGCTTCACAAGAAAAATATAAACCCCATTTTTATCATTAAGAAAAAAAATAGAAAATAGAAATGTGACCCATGAAAGTTATTAATGAATGGTAAATTAGAATTATTATTATAATAAAAAAGAAATTGGAATTCTCAGGAGCAATAGAAGGTAACTTGTATTTATTGTTAGAAATTAAAGGTGAATTAAAGATATGATTCGGCAGTAAAGATAAATTCGAGATTCGTCAGAGTGTCGTTGGGGAAATACATTGAGATTTGAGCAGGTGGCTGACAGAGTGGGATATTCGATGGAGAAGCATGTGGTTGGGGTAATAACCAGATGAGCAGAGCGCCGCCATAATAACCTCTTCACACCATCCTTATTCCCATAATACCCGATTGCAGACCGATAGCAACGGTTCTAAACAATTAACTTCGTTGTTTTTCATTTTATATTTTCTTTTAAATTTACAATGAAAGATTCAAAATAAACATGAGGAAAAGACAGACAATTAGAAATTAAGATAATTTTCAATATTGGTACTGTAACACTGTAGGTTACGTAGAAAATCACTGCAGTTACTAAGGTTAATTTTATGTTTTACTTATGTTTTACTGCATTTAAAATTTAAAATTATGTTGTTAAATATTACCATGATTGACGTTGGAAGGCCACTATACATTTGGTTATCTGATTAATGCATAATTAGGTATTGAGATATGTTAATTAAAATAATAATTGTTTTCAGTAATTTAAAAACACAGTTTTTAGCTGCCTTGGAAAGGGAAATATAGAGGAGAAAAATATCTAGAGCACTCTCCTAGAGCTGGGTGGAATAAACCAATTGGAAGAATGTTTAAGAACGATCGTGGAGTGAGGCCCAAGGTATTCGACTGCAACTGGATATGCAATTATGCCTCAAGGTACCCATCTGCAATGGGATATTCAAGGTACCCGTCTGCAACTGGATATACAATTACTTAACTGCAAGGAAACGAAAGTGCTTGGAAGAGAGTCTCAAGGTAATCGGAAATGAAAGTGCTTGGGGGAGAATCTAGGCAATTAGAGTCTAGACATAATTGCCTGGCTCCTCGCAGGGAGGAGAGACTTTCATACATATATAGATTCTCAAGCCCTAAAGAGATAAGTAAAATAATAAGTTTTCTGAAGATCATATATACACTCTCAAGCCTTAGACAGATAATAAAATAACATGCTCTCAGAATATTATATATAAAGATATATAAGTTGTAGATAAATAAGTTTGATCCCTAAAAATGATAAATCATAGGATGCCAAGGGTTTTAGACCCATTTCCCTCTGCAATGTGATTTGCAAAATAATCTCTTCTCTGATGGCTAAAAGGCTGAAACCCCTGTTAGAGAATCTGATATCCTCTGAACAAACCGGC
Organism: Pinus taeda; assembly: GCA_000404065.3. Lineage (NCBI taxonomy): Eukaryota > Viridiplantae > Streptophyta > Pinopsida > Pinales > Pinaceae > Pinus > Pinus taeda. The sequence goes on from APFE030296726.1 coordinate 46,659, forward strand.
TTCGTTGAAGGACGACAAATTATAGATGGGTTAGTGGTTACTCAAGAAGTAATTCACTCTATGAAAGCTAAGAAACAAAAAGGAATGATGATAAAACTAGATTTGTCGAAAGCTTATGATAGAATCAATTGGCAATACTTAGAAGAAATTCTGGGAAGCTTCGGGTTTAGCAACAGGTGGATAAAGTGGGTTTTCAGCTGTATATCAACCCCTAATTTCTCAATTCTGGTTAATGGAACTCCTTCGAAATCCTTTAAGGCTTCCAGAGGAATAAGACAAGGCGATCCCATATCTCCTTTCCTTTTTATTCTTGCTGCATAAGGTTTGGGTAGGTATCTTAAACAAGAGAGAATAACTGACAACATCAAAGGGCTAAGATTGTGGGGTAATGAACTGCCAATAACTCACCAACAATTTGTTGACGACATTATGCTGTTTGGGGAACCAACTATAAGGGAAGTGAGAAATCTGAAAAAGGCTCTAGACTTATTTGTGGAAGCATCTGGGATGGAAATTAACAAGGAAAAATCATGCACCTTTATATTCAATACGGTGGAGACAGTTAAAAGCCACTTGACCAGGATGCTAGGTTTTAAGCAAGGGGAACTCCCAACGAAATATTTGGGAAATGTATTGGATTTCAACTCTAAGAGATTGAAGAATTGGCAAGGAGTCCTAGAGAAATTAAAAAATAGAGTGGCTAACTGGACTTTCAAAACCTTAAACATTGCTGGAAGGATTGTTCTGGTAAAATCAGTATTGCAAGCTATCCCCATATATCCTCTCTCGATTATGGCGGTACCTCAAGGGGTTTGTACCAAGATCAGAGAAATTCTGAGGAAGTTCATTTGGGGAGGTTCGTCTGAATAGAAGAAGTGGGCATTAGTCTCTTGGAAACATCTGACAAAACGAAAGGAGGAAGGAGGTTTGGGCCTACGGGATCCAGGTAAACTCAACAAGGTTCTCGGTGCAAAACTTTGGTGGCGATGATTGAGAGGGGGCAATGACTTATGGAAGCAACTATGGAGACACAAGTACAACATGCCAGATTCTACGGAGGCTATTTATCGTATGCAGGAAACCCCGAAGGGGTCGACAATTTGGGAGCTAGCTAGTCAAAATCGAGATATAGTAGGAAAAAATGTTTTCTGGGAAATTAGAGGAGGAGGGGAAGCCAAATTTTGGGATGAGAACTAGCAACAAAGGGAGAAAATGAGCAGCATTCAAAGAATTCAGAACATACAGAACAAAATAGGTGACAACCATATATATGTCAAGGATTATTGGAAAGAAAATGAACTGGATGGGATATGGCGGAAATGGACAACACTGGAGGATTGGGGCATAGAGACAGATCAGGAACAACAAGAAGCTTTTATGAAAGAGGTTGACTCCAGGAGAGTGAAAGCGAGAATAGGGAGGGATATCATAAGATGGGGGAAATAAACGAAAGGATCCTTTACGGTCAAAGAGGCATACTATCTGGCAGATCAACAGGAAGTCACTGAAAGAAATCAAGACTGGAAGGGTATTTGGGGTAAAAATTGGTGGCTGAAAATTACGCTTTTCGCATGGCTAGTAGCTAAACACAAGATCCTGACATGGGATAAGCTTCAAAAGAAAGGCTTCAGTGGGCCTTCGAGATGTTATTTGTGCAACAGGGAAACATAAACTCAAGATCATCTATTAATCAGTTGTGGTTATGCCAGGAATTTATGGAGGGAAGTAGGGAGGATATTCCTTAAACATGAAAGGTACCCGAAAGAAACAAACGAAGTGATCTTGCATTGGCAGAAAGAGAAATTTCAATGCAAAGTTGTTCAAAGAGCTTGGGATCTCATAGCCGGTTTTGTAATTTGGATGGTGTGGAAAGAAAGGAATCGCAGAATTTTCCAAAACAAATTAAAGAGCACGGAAAAAATCTGGAAAAGAGTACTAAACCTAACTAGAGAATCAATTCTGGTCGAGAAGTGGGATATGGAAGACTGGAAAGCTGATCAGGGTGAGGAGCAAATTCTTAAGAACCTAAATCTGAAATATGAAATGGTGCATAACAAAAAGACGGATAGGATTAATGCGAGACATCAGAGCCATGACAAGTTCGCATACCCCAAAGACAATTTTATGAAGTTAAACTTCGACGGGGTGTCGAAGGGGAATCCAGGTAATGCCGGATTCGGAGGAATCTTCCGCGATAGCCAGGGAAACACCAGGTGGATCTATGCAGAGTGGGGTGGAGAGATGACAAACAATGAGGCCGAATTATGGGCTATTCACCAAGGGCTGAGAATTGCGATTCGAAATGGTTACAGAAATCTGGAGATTGAGGGAGATTCTCAGATGGCAATTGAAATCCTAAAGAAACTGAACAACGGGAAGAAATGGGAGCAGGTTACCAACAGTTGGCGAACGGCTGGGATCGTACAAGAGATAGCGGAGCTTCTAAAAGGAGTTGAATACAAAATATTCAATCATGTAAAAATGAATGGAAATCGAGTGGCTGATTTCCTCGCGAATTGGGATTGCAAAGGTCGAGACGGCAAGATCGACAACCAGTGGAGGACGGTATGACCCAGCGGAGAGTGGGAGGATTTGGCCAGTATCATCAATAATGACCATGAACAAGAAACGAAGGAAAACAATGAGTAAGCATCACAAGCAAATCTTAGTATTCGTGCGACATACAGGTGAGATGGATCAGCAAACCCAGACATTTAATGCATGTCAGACATGGCTTAGGGAAGATATCATGGATCGGCATGTGGGAATAAAACCGGAATGTGCAAAGACAGGAAGGAAAAATCAACCATACATCAAACTAATCAAAGCTAATAATCGGCGAGGAGGAGGAAAGGATATTTCAGAGTCCATAAATGGAAATGAAACAAACAGGACAGTTGATAGGAAAGGTGAAGGGCGAATTAACAGATGGCAATGGAAGGTTAAGCTGATAGGTAGGAGGAGCGGGGATGGAATTATTATAAAGGAATGGCAGCAAGGGATCCAACAACAAAAGAAATACATAGAAACCCAGAGAGGGATAAGAGGAGTAGAGGCGGTGAGCAGTAATAGAGAGAGGCTGCACCGATACCCTGCGAAGGCTACTATGGAGACCAGGAAGCGAGCAAGGATCGCTGAAGAAATGGAGGCTGAGCGCAGCAGAGAAAGAGACAGGAAAGGCAAGGAGGTTGCGAAAGAAGAGAAAGTGGAAGAGATATACGAGATCTACGATGATTCGGAGGAGGAAGTAGATAGGCAAAATAATAGCAGGTGGGTTAAGGGGCGAAACAGAAGTGAAGACGAATGGGAACAACAGCAAACCAGTGATGAACAGCTGGGTCAGCGAGGAAGAAGGGTAAAGCAGAGAGGACGTCAGCAGGAAAACAAGCAAGCGGAAAGCAAGCCGGAACCGAGCAGCTGGAGAGGTGGTGGAGCGAACAGAGCCCGAGGAGCAAGGGGAGGGAGACGCGAACAGATGAGAAGACCCGAAAAAAAGATGAGACGGACGATGGAAAAGAAAGTTCAGCAAGCTGAGAGGGCTTATACTCAGAATACATGCCCCAGAATTAGGAGAATTATTTAGAATATGGAGGAGGAAGCCATTCAAGCTCAGTCGGATTTTAAGATGGAAGATTGGAAGTTTCTTATCCATGACCCTGGTAACACTAGGGGCAGAATGTCAATGTTTAAATAGTCCCTCCATATATACTGGGTAATGAAGAGATTATTGGCTAAGGCCCTGGAGCAAGCAGCAACAAAGATGGCAGAACTGGCGCAGGGAGTTCCAAATCTGAGGAGGGAGCTACGTATTATTCAGATCACCTTGGAGATGCACGAGAAAAAGCTGGACGAGATTCAACAGATGATAAAAGAAGGCCAGCAGCTTGTCAACAAGGAGACTACCCAGCGTCCAGAGGCAGCAGCTGAGTAATTTTAGATATGTTTTACTTTTGATGAAAATGCATAATATAGATAAGTTAGGAAAGTTTCAAAATTTAGAGATAGAACGCAGCTATATGCATGTCAGTAGAATTAGAAATTTGAAAGACTGTGTAGTGTATTTAGCTTGGATAAACAGACTATGGTCCTTTTATTTTTGGGTGGCGGTTAAGAACTTCAGGTGGCTGAAATACTCGGTTTCCCTAAGAGGGCGAGTGGAAGGCAACCCCATTTTGATGTACTTTTTTGAATTGAAGTAATAGAAAGAAAAGAGCAACACCTTAGCTTACAAAAAAAAAAGTTGTAGATAAATAAGTAAATTAGCATGTTTGCAAAAGATTATATGCTCATAAACAATAGACAGATAAGTGAAGTATAGTTCTTACAGAAAGCAATGTACAGTTTAGAGAGCACTGTTACAACCTAAAATAAATTAAGTATTTTCAAATTTTATATGTGAACCAATACATAATCAGAAAATGCTAAGATAAGTATAGATTCCAAATAATACAATACAAACCTAAGCAGTAACTAATAAACATGAGCATTGCATTGCGAATGTATTCCTTCATGTATTATGTAGATACATTATGCTAATTTTAAAATTGTAGAAGCCATTTTCTTAAATAGTGAAAACAGTTCCTTTGAAGGGCTTTTACCAGAATTTAGAATGATAATGCTCATTGAAATTTCGGAATTGCCAGACCTTTTACATGCAAAAACCAGATTGATATACATTATGCTAATTTTAAAACTGTAGAAGCCATTTTCTTAAATAGTGAAAACAGTTCCTTTGAAGGGATTTTACCAGAATTTAGAATGATAATGCTCATTGTAATTTTGGAATTGCCAGACCTTTTACATGTAAAAACCAGATTGATATATGTTAATCGACTATCAACTATTTATACGAATGCTATTCGAATTAAAGAAATCAATAATGAGGGAAAAAGGAGATATTTCATATGCACAGTAATTAATGGTGAACCATACATTATATGAAATTCCCAATTCCTTAAAGAAAATATAAATTTGTTCATTAGGGTAGTAACCATATCACCTACGCACACGAAGGAACAATAATCTGGGTCAACCCTAAAACTATTTGTAAATCCACAAAAATTGCTATCAAAAACCTTGTTTTTCTTGCTAAACATTCTTAGCAAATTTAAAAGACAATCATGTGAATATAAGTCTGGGTCTTGCTAAATTAAACCCTCGAGCATGGCAAGTAAACCCATTTCAATATTACACAAAAGTCTAAATAAAAACCAGAGAGCAATTGTGGGGCCTCAGCCTCGGTTTCCAGGTAAAATTCATGCTTAAACACTTCATAGCAGAAGCAGTAGGAAATGAGAGAGTAGATTCCAACCTGGAAGTGACCGAAGAGCACAAACAGTGAGGACTCGGCATACACCAATGTAACCACAAAGGAAACCGGTGTGCTAGAGGGGATTACCTCCAAGATAACCCTCTTGTTAGCAATCAGTTAATGATGCAGAACGTGCCGAGAAAGTAAATCAAAGGAACAACCAAGGGTGAAACAATCACATGTGCTTGGAGAACTCCCGTCGTTAGTAGCCCCCCTACCTTGTCGCCAAAGCCATGAATCCTTTAATTCAACATTCTTGAATATTAAAAAAATAACATCTAATTGATTGAAATGATAACAGATTCACATTTGTTAACTTCAATAAGATTGCAATGAACCAAGTCGTCTCCCATGAAAGAAGAATACCCCCGAGCTGTTCCTGAGCAAGGGAGGCCACCAGTCCACCACCAACTCAGTTGAGTAGTAGATATAGAAACCATACCTAGGTAGCATGAAAAACCTAGACTAGGTAAAAGTAAATAGATAGATATACCTTGCATTAATAGGGGAGCAGTGGTCACCATGGCCGCAACATCAAGGGTTCCGACAAACAGCTGCAGAGCAGCAAGAACCTCTAGCCTACCAGCGAGAATGATAAGCCAACCGCCCTTATGGGGTGCCTCATTAGTTGGACAAATGCTATTCCTCTCGCACCGTTGGATCGCTTTCCGCAGATCGATGGTCGAGAGAGCGAGACCACATGTAACCCACCATCCTATCACACTGACCATTGCAAGCCGAAGGACAAGCCCTGTTCATGACGCGTGGCATGGCCTTCATATCAATTTAATAGGAAAATCGTGAATCAAGGTTTCCTCATGGGAGATTGATGCAAACGATAAGGGTTGAAAGTAATATGTCAGCCAGCTGTGTACATCATATTAATTAATATAGTGTTTACACCTGTACTTCTATATCCACTTGGTAAACAATTAAAAATAGCTCAGTTTATATCAGTGTCATTTATTTTCTAGTTTTTCGAGTAAGAGATATTTTTATATATTTATGTAGTTGTTACAAATGGTATGAGAGCTCACGTTCACACACTGAGACTCTTTGGGAGATATATATACATGGAAAAAATGTGATTTCTTAAGAACTTAACCAAGTAAATATTTATGTAAACATAGAGACTCGTAGCAACACAAAAAACGCCAAAATGCAGAGAAGCCTAGGACCACCAAACCCGCCAGAATCAACTTATGTGAATGTTAACCCTGACATTTGGATACAACTTGGAGAGGAGTCGCGACAAGCTAATGCTGTATGACTTGAAGCCGTTTAGCAGTTGCATGTTGAGATGACCAACTTAAGGACAGATAATGAATGGTTACAACTGGAACAGGAGAGAATTCTTCGAATTCTATCTAATCGGCAAAACCAAAGAGATCCAGAACCCAGTGCAGAGGATAGAGAAAAGACCCCAATATCTCAGCATGGAGAAGAGAATGCTGAGTTAATAGAAAAACATGGAGAAGATGAAGAAGGACGCTCAGACAATGTCTTTGACGAGCGCAAAACAAAAAGACAGAAATCTAAATTACAAGGAGAATTTAAAAAAATTAAAGCGTCACTATGCGAAGGAGAATCTGAAGAGGCAATTGAGGTGTTGTTAATTGATATGGGCAAATACTTCCATATTTATGATTACACTGATAAACTGAAAGCGTGAATGGTAGTTTATTAGTTAAGGGGTAAGGCTACCCTTCGGTGGCAAGAAGTTAAAATAATAAGGAAAATCGATGAGGAACAGGTTACTTGGAAAGAATTTCAAATGCATTTCAAAGATAAGTATCTGACCGAGTGTTATTATGACAAAAAAGCAAAGGAATTTCCTGAGTTAAGGTTGGGAACTTTAACCATGGACGAATATGTAAAACGATTTACCTCCCTGCTAAGTTATGTGCCTTATATGCAAGAAGGCTAAAATTCAGCGTTTCATCAGTAGTCTACCCAACTTTATGAAAGAAAAACTTGAATTCGATTACCTAAGGTCAATGGATGATGCTGTGCGGAAAGCCCACATTTGATATTGGCAAATGAAATAGAAAAATGAAGGACCTAAAGGAAGAGCAAACAGAAAAGAGAGGAACCTGATCCCAAATAGTCAAGCAAAATTTGCTAATAGCAGAAATGTACAGCAAAAACCCCCCAACAAATTCCCAGTAAGGAACCAACCTGAAGTGGCATATTCTGAAAATAGGCAATCATAAGGAGCTAATAAATCAATTAATGACCAGTAGTCAAAACCACCACTGCAATGTTGGGGATGCGGAGAACCCCTTTATTATATAAATTGTCCGCATAAAGCAAGAACAAAACAATTGTCAGATATGCAAGAAGCATCCACGGTTAGTAAGGTGGTGAGGATTATACCCAGAATTAATGCTGCATTGGATGATCATCAAGCAGAATACCAACCCACCATGATCAAATGTGAAGGTATGATCGCTAAGCAATATGTTTCTATTTTGTTTGATCCCAATGCGAGCCTAAGCTATGTTAGTCCTAAGGTGGTAGAAAAATGTTAACTGTAGAGCAGTAAGTTTCCAAAACCATGGCTAGTTCAATTAGCCACTAGGACAAAAAGAAGAGTAATTTCACAACCAAAATGTTGTCCCATAACAATTTCAGGGCAACCCATTTTTGTTGACCTTAATATACTTCCATTGGGTTCTTATGACGTTCTAATCAGGATGGACTGGCTGGAAAAATATTGGTCCCTAGTGGATTGCAAACAAAAAACTGTTAGTTTTCTTGTTGACACAAGCCAAAGGAAGGAACTCCAAGGAATCAAAACCAATACCATGTTACATCCTATCACTGCTAGTTAGCTACAAAAATGTATTAGAAAGGGTTGCCAAATATATGTTGTTCATGTGGGAGTTACAAACACCAAAAATAAGATGACCTCCTTGGAAAATATTCCGGTCATCCAGGAATTTACTGTTGTATTTCCTGAATGCGTTCTTGGGTTGCCACCTAAGCGTGATATTGATTTCACCATTGAATTAATTCCAGGATCATCCCCGTTATCCAGGGATCCTTATCGAATGAGCATACCTGAGTTAATAGAACTCAAAATGAAACTTCAAGAGATTTTGGATAAAAAGTATATCCTCCCCAGTGTGTCCCCTTGGGGAGCCCTCATATTATTTGTACGGAGAAAAGACGGAACCTTGAGATTATGTATTGATTATCGTCAGTTGAACAAACTTACGATAAAAAAAAAAATACCCTTTGCCACATATTGATGACCTATTTGGTCAGGTGCAAGGAGCCAAAATTTTCTCAAAGATCGATTTAAGGTCTGGCTACCACCAATAAGGATAAAAAATGAGGACATCTGCAAGACTGTATTCAAAACTCGTTATGGTCATTACGAGTTCGTGGCGTTGCCTTTGGCCGCACAAATGCCCCAGCTACTTTGATGATTTTGATGCATGGTATTTTCCAATCCTATCTCGATAAATTTGTGTCGATTTTTATCGATGACATATTAATATACTCGAAGAATCAAGAGGAGCATAAACAACATTTGAGTACTTGGGTCACATTATATCAAGGGAGGGGATAGCTGTAGCCCTGAAAAAGATAAAAACCATTATGGGATGGAACGCACCAAAGAATGTTGTAGATGTCAGATCATTCCTAGGCTTGGTCGGGTACTACTGAAGGTTCATCAAAGAATTTTCAAAAATCGCTTTTCCCATGACTTCTTTATAGAAAAAGGGACACGCTTTCAAATGGACAACTGAATGTCAGCAAAGCTTTGAAAATTAAAGCACCTACTTAACACTACACCTGTGTTAAAGGTAGTTAATCCAGAGAAATATTTCATGGTTTACAAGGATGCTATTAAAGAGGGTGTTGGTGGAGTATTAACCTAAGAAGGGAATGTTATTGCTTATGAATCACAAAAATTGAATCATTATGGGAAACGATATTCGGCTTACGATCTTGAATTAACAGCAATAGTGCATGCTCTTAAGATGTGGCGACACTATCTATTGGGGAAGAAATTTATGTTATTAACAGATCATAGTAGCCTTACTAATTTTCTCAATTTGTCTAGCTTAAATGCCCGACAGGCCCGATGGATAGCATTTTTAAATGAAGCATCTCAAAGGGAAGGAAAATCGAGTGCCCGACAATTTAAGCAGAAAAGTGCATGGTGTTTATGATGTCCAAATCAGTCAAGTACGCTCAAACATCCTTGGAATCATAAAAGAAGCCTCATGCAAGGATCTGGAATACACTTGTCTGTTGCACAAATAGAAGCAGCTTTGTTAAGAGGAGAAAACTCAGATTTTGATATAAGTCCTGACAACCTCCTTACCTTTAAAAACAAATTATATGTTCCTAACCAGAGCATGGTCAAACAAATGATAATGGATGAGTTTCACAGGAAACCATATGCTGGTCACCTGGGTTACCAAAAAAAATTTCATCCATCAAGAAAGGGTATTTTTAGCTCATCCAAATGTTTAGAGTGCTAGTGGGTGAAGGTGGAACATCAGCACCCTACCGGTCTACTACATCCATTACCCATTCTAGAATGGAAGTGGGAGACCATATCTCTATATTTTATCATCAGCTTGCCTCGCACCAAAAAGTAGCACGACTCAATTATGGTGGTAGTGGACGAATTGAGCAAAACAACTCACTTCATCCCTATGAAATCCACTTATAAAATGGTGGAAATTGTCGACATGTTTATGAAGGAAATATTCTGTCTGCATGGAATACCCAAGGTGGTAATTTCTGATAGAGATGTAAAATTTACATCTACATTCTGAAAGACCCTCTTCTAAAGATTGGGAACCCATATTTTAGTACAGCTTATCATACTCAAACGGAAGGACAAACCGAACGCGTCAATCTGGTGTTAGAGGACATGTTACATATGTTTGTGATGCAACAACCATATAAGTGGGAGGACTACCTCCACTTGTTGGAATTTTTTTATAACAATAGACACCATGTATCACTGGGCATGAGCCCCTTTGAAGTGTTGTATGGAGAAGGTGTAGAGTGCCCATAAATTGGAACAACCTAGTTAATAAGCTAACCTTGGGTCCGGACATGCTAGCAGAAATGGAAGAGACAGTTAAGAAGGTTTGAAAAAATATAAGGGCTGCCCAAGATAGGCATAAAATGTACGCAAATAAAAAGCGGAACTACAGAGAATTTCAGGAAGGGGATCACATTTATCTAAGAGTGAAGCCCTAGAAAAGTTCCTTACAATGGAGGGGTTGTGCTAAGTTAGCACCCTGGTATTATGGACCCTTTCAAGTGTTGGAACGGATTGGGCTAGTCACTTATAAACTTGCATTACCAAGCCATATCCGAGTCCATAGTATTTTTCATGTCTCTTTGCTAAAAAAATATGTGTACAACCCGCAACATATAGCTAGCTGGGAAAATATTCAGGTAATTGGGTAAGGAGAATGCTTAACTTTTGGATCAATTATTTTAGAAAAATTATGACTTTGAATTTTGTATGTGCAGGTTGAACCAGAAGGAGAATTCCTAGCAGAACCTCTTCGTATTCTCGATTGGAGAGAAACCACCTTGCGGAAGCGGGCCATCACCTAGGTTAAAGTGTAATGGAAGCACTTTGGCCCAGAACAGGCTACCTAGGAAGAAGAGGGAATTATGCGAGAAGCTTACCTAATATTATTTTCTTAATTAGGGGAACACCGTGCACGATGTTCTTCAAAAGGAGGGGGGGAGATGTAACACCTCGGCTACATAGAAAATTACTACAGTTACTGAGGTTAATTTTATGTTTCACTGCATTTAAAATTTTAAATTATGTTGTTAAATATAAAATGACTGAGGCTGGAAGGCCAGTAACATTTGGTTACCTGATTAATGCATAATTAGGTATTGAGATATGTTAATTAAAATAATAATTGTTTCCAATAATTTAAAGAAACAGTTATTAAGAAACATTTTCCAACTACCCTCGGAAGGGAAACATAGAGGGGAAAAATATCCAGAGAACTCTCTTAGAACTGGGTGGAATAAACCAGTGGGAAGAATGCTCAAGAAAAGTTTGGAAAAGTACAAGACTTGAGGCTCGATCGTGGAGTCAACTAGGGACCAACATCTTTCCAACCAATCCATCCCAATTAAAATGTCGTATGAACCCAAAGGAAGTATATTAATATCAACGTGAATGGGTTCTCCTGAGATTGTTATAAGACAACGTTCTGTTTTTGTAACTACCCTTCTTTTTGTCCTAGTGGCTAATTGGACTAACCAAGGTTTTGGAAACTTACTTCTCTGCAGTTGAAATTTTTCTACCACCTTAGGACTAACATGGCTTAGGCTAGCACCAAGATCAAACAAAACAGAGAAAGGTTGCTTAGCATTCATACCTTCACATTCGATCATGGTGGGCTACTATTCTGCTTGATGATCATCCAAAGCAACATTAATTCTGGGCATGATCCTTTCCACTTCTCCGACCATGGATGCATCCTACATATTTGATAACTATTCCATTCTTGCTTTATGCTGACAATTTTTGTAATAGTGGAGTTCTCCGCATCCCCAACATTGCAGCGGTGGCTTTGGTTGTTGGTCATTAACCGATTTATTAGCTCCTTATGGCTGTCTATTTTTAGAATATCCAACTTTGGGCTGGTTCCTTACTGGGAATTTACTGATGTTTTTGTTGTACATTTCTACCATTAGCAAATTTTGCTTATATATTTGGGATTAGGTTCCTTCCCTTTCTATTCACTCCTCCTTTAGGTCCCTCATTTTTCTATTTCATTTGCTGGTAGCAGATGCAAGATTTTTGCACTGCATCATCCATTGTCCTTGGGTAGTCAAACTCAAGCTTCTCCTTCATAAAAATGGATATGCCACTGATGAAACACTGAATTTTGGCCTTTTCTTCTTGCATATAAGGCACATAGTGCATTAGGGAGGTGAATCGTTTTACATATTCATCCATGGTTAATATTCCCAATCTTAAATTATGAAATTCCTTTTCTTTTTCATCATAATAATGTTTGGTCAAATACTTATCCTTGAAATGCTTTTGAAACTCTTTCCACGTAACCTGTTCTTCATCAATTCTCCTTACTGTTTTGATTTCTTCCCACCAAAGGGTAGCCTTACCACTTAACTGGTAAACTGCCAAACGTGCTTTTAGTTTATCAGTGTAATCATAAATCTGGAAATATTTACTCATATCAATTAACCAATATTTAGCTTCTTCTTTGGATTCCCCCTCAAAGAGTGATGATTTAATTTTTTTAAATTCTCCTTGTAATTCAGATTTCTGTCTTTTTGTCCTGCGCTGACAAGAAACATTGTCTAAGCGTCATTCTTCGTCTTCTCCATGTTTTTCAGCTGACTTAGCATTTTCTTCTCCATGTTGAGCCATTGGGGTCTTTTCTATGTCTTCAACGCTGGGGTATGGATCTCGTTGGTTCTATCGATTAGATAGACTTCTGAGAATTATCTCCTATTTTGGTCGTAGTCGTTCATTGTTTGTTCTTAAATTGGTCATCTTAGCACGTAGATGCTGAATGGTTTTGAGTAGAACAACATTATAATAACGAGATTCTTCTCCCAGCTCTATCCAAATATCAGGGTTAGCATTCACATAAGTTGTTTCTGGCGGGTTTGGTGGTCCTGGGCTCCTCTACATTTTAACCCTTTTTGTATTTCTGTGGGGTCTCTATGTTCACATATATATCTACCTAGTTAATTTTAAGAAATCACATTCATTTCCTGTACATATAATTCCCAAATTGTCTCAGTGTACGAAACTGAGCTCTGATACCATTTGTAACACCATACACACCTATTAAATGGAAAATAAGAAATAATTGCAGTATTAAAAGAAAACCCAGATTATATTAATTTTACACACGGTGGCAGATACAGAGTATAAAGTTTTCACTTCTGATTAAAACACTTAAATATGTTACACATTTGTTAGATATGGAGATTCATAGCATTAAAATGTCACATGGAGCTCTGGGTGTTGAACCCATAACCTGACTTCCAATTAAATACCCATTGTACGCCGAGACATGTGGCATAACCAAGGCATGTCCTACTGCCTGCATATATCAGTGATACAAGAATGTCTGCAACAGTTGGCTTGGCTCTTATATGTTGATCTATGGGAGGAAATCCAATGGTGAGAAGGGTTTAGGGTTTTTCCAACTACCCACTTCATCACGTTAGGCCGGATGGAAGGTCATTTGTTGTTGTATGTTGGAGGTTCTTGCCGATCTACCACTAGTTTGGTCTCCAGGTTTCAGGCTGGCTCACCACCTCTACCACTGTGAGCTATGGTGACATCAGTTCACTTATCACAATAAGGTATCCCCAACCACTTACCTTCATGTTGTTCGGGTTTCCCATGCGACTTGAGTTTAGTTTCTTCTTCCATCTTTCGACTGGTTTGATGGCTAATTGATGGCTTTCACCATTCATGGGGTGGTTCGAGGATACTCTGACTCTACAGAAGGTGACCGAGACTGATGCTGGTCTATGTTTCCTTTGGTTGTATTTTTATAGTGCTTTACAATGTTTTTCTAGATTCTAGCTCTGACGAATTAATAACCTTTGCTGCAAGGGACACAGACCACCATCGATTGAAGCCCTCCAAGCTTAGGTAATACTACCACCCTTTGGTCATTAATTTGTCTTGCTTTCTTATCAAGTTTTTGCACTCCTGAAAACTTGGTGATCGACGGTATTGGTTTGCAAGTAAGCTACTACCAACACCCATATTTGTTCTTGGTTACGACAACGGTTGCTGAAGTTCTGAAAGCTTATCTGCTTCGTGGTTGCTTTTAAGTTGGGAAACATCTACCTCTGGTTCACCATATATGATTGTGCTATGAAATACTAAGCAGATGAATTGATTGTCGATAGAGGCTTATGCCTGAACTTGTCGAATCTCGTGTTATTTAGATTTTTGTGTATAAAAGCTAAATTTGGTTTGCTCGACATGCACGAGGGTTTGAAATGTATATGAATCCTAGATACTAGTTTACATGGTTGCCTTTTTATTTCTTAGAGTCGATGTTGAACAAGGTTTCTCTGTTGATAAATATCCCAATAGGGTTATTAACTCAATAGTTTTTCTTTTTTATTTAATATTGGCACATTTAGGCTGTTGAGTCGTTGTTTTGTGGAGTAATTATGTTATGCGGGTTTTTACTGTTGATGTACATGCATATACATTTTAAAGGAATGGAAATATTTATTTCTTGTCCGTGCTTTGAATGACTGCAAGGTTTATTCTCGTTTCTTTCTTATTTTGAGTAACATCTTAGAAGATAGATAGATAGTCAGTTTATAAAAGTTATGCATGGTTTCTTATACTATTAGTTCGAAAATTCCGAAACTACTGTTACCAAGATCGTTCTTTTCTCTGTTATAATTTATCCAAGGATTTATTCACACGGTTTATCAGAAGGGATTTCTCTACAGTCTAAGATTTTGTGCTATCACTGTTTAATATAGGGAAACATTCTTCATACAATGCTTGTATATTTATTATCTTTTAGGCATTACTATAATGTTTACGGTTTATTCTTGAATAGCATCTCCAACTCTGTTTTATGTTGCGATATACTTTTGATAAGTTTCTCCCTTAATTTATTCTAGTACTTTAATGAATAATTTCTATAATTCACTATCATTTCTGAATGAAATCTATGTTACCTTATCTGCTTACTGCTTGTAAACATATAACTCTAATTCTATCTGGAAAGTCTCTCCTCTTAGCCGTGAGTTTGGCAATCACGTCTAGACTCTCCCTCGAGCACTTTTGTTTCTTTACAGTGAGTAAATATATCCAGCTATAGGTACCTTGGGCATCAGGACTTCACTGTCGAGCGCGATTATGGAAATCACGTCCAGACTCTTGCCGAGCACTTTCGTTTCTTTACAGTCAGTAAATATATCCAGCTACAGGTACCTTGGGCATCAGGACTTCAGTGTCCAACCTCAAGTCCTGTGCCTTTTTTCACACCGTCCTTGAGTGTTTTCCCACGTGTTTATTCTACCCAACTCTGAGATCCCTCACTGGACTAGTTGATTAAAAAATACATATTAATTATTTAAAGATCAAAAAATTTAATGTTTATTCATCTTATAAATATAAGACGAATATAATTGAAAAAATTATTTTATGGACATAGGGCAGATGCCACACACATGAACACACATCATTAAAGACTCAACACTTCGAATAAAAAAATCGTTAATCAAAGACAAATATTTCATTTCATTAAGAACAAAACAAATAACGAGAAAGATCTCTGACCTACATCTCATTATGAGGAAAACAAATAACAAGAAAGATCTCTGATTAAGTCATTACCTATCAAATGTGAACACTTTCTTCTTAGAGCTCACTAAGAGGAAAACAAATGACAAGAAAAACTCCTGAGAGTACTACGTGTTTTATTGGTGAAAGAAGAATATAAGGATGGTGGGGTTATGCAGCAGCAGGAGTGAGGATGATGATTTTTTTAGATCTCAAAGAGCTTATGAGAGATTAGATTAGCTATTAATGACCTTGCAGCTGCTCCGAATTTCTACACCAAACCTTAGGTGCCACCTGTGCAGGTTATAGTGTCCTGAGTTTGCATTCACCACATTTTTGGTGTTTGGATATGTAAGCAGAGCTGCATCAGAGGTAAACAACCCATGCTTCCTTTTAAGCTCTTCGTAATACACATTGTCCAAGGTGTTGGGCGTCATAATCTCCATGGGCACTGTTGTTTTCATGTTGTTGGGGCTTCCCTGGGTACATCGTGCCTTGAGTATGTTAGCATAATTAGGATCGAGAGATGGGTCTGTCTGAAAAGTAGCATTGAATTTATAGAGCTTGCTTACGAATGAAGAGTAGTGAGACACGCCAATTGTGTGCATGCCTGCATGCATGCACCCAATGTTGCATTAACATAACAAATTAATTACAACAATGAACATTTATATAACAATATTCATACTATTTGAGTTAGTTTTAATTGTTGTGATTTATAATTTACAAATTAATGATTTATGTTCTTTTAAATACTCATTATTTAAAACTTAAGAATTTCCACTAATAAATTTTTTCGAAAAATATTTTTAATGATTTTAAATAAAACATTACTACTAGGACTGCTAGGTACTGGGACTGGTTGCAATACAGTGTGTTAATAAACATTCACAATAATTAGTACATACCCGAGAGTATGACCATCTCTTCCTGTGATAGACCTTTCGCTACAAAGATTTGGGTTATTTGTGTTACATTGAAAAATGGGGGAGGTAAGTTTCTTGCGATATCTAAAGCTTGTGAAATTCTTCCATCCCTCTGTCTAGCGGGAACATACCAACTAAGACCATATCTATATGGAGATGCCTGCCAACATTTATTAAAAAATTATTGGCTTTTCAATATTGCGTATTTGTCCTGCAGGATATTTTCCACAAAATTGTGAGCGAAACAAAAGACAATAAAATTACCAGCTTTGCGCTATCTCTAGTAGCAAACGCGAGGATGTCTGCACAAAAAACAATGTTTGGGCAGACCTTCTCTAATCTTGATTTCGCTGTGTCAATGGCATCAAATCCACGAAGATTTGGATTATTGGCTGGACTATCTTTCTCTGCGGTATTGCTGGTAGTGGAGTCTATAAGAACAGACCCATCGCATCCCTAAAACCAATAGGTGACAAAGTATTAGTAGAGGCGGTAGAAAATATTGATAAATTTATGTATGGTAGGATGGATTAATGAGTATTACGCCTTACCCTGATGAAACAATCATGGAAATGCACTCGAGTGAGCCCAGGAGCTACTCCACTGTTTTTTCATGAATGTATTTCGCACAGCCTCAAACACAATGGATTGTGCAGCTGGACAACTCCAACAGTAGAATACCACTCTAAGTTGATCACTATAAAAATCCAGTGCTTTAGATTTGGCATTTCCGAGGTTCTGACCACCCACTATTTCATTAACAACTCCAAGGTCTACGCTTAGTGCAACAACATCTAAGGCCCAAAATAATAAGAGGAGGAGGGTTGATTTACAGTGCTGATTATGAAGCTTTGACATTGGCGTTTTAGGGCAGTAAAGCGGGGATGGGCACGGAGAATCGATGGTAAGCAGTGGCGCTATAGAATGTGGAGGAAGAATCGAGGAGTATAAGAATCTGAATGTGAAGGTATGTATTTATATGGATAGGTATTGTTGTGTTGTAGGGTTCAATTCTCTGTGGGCGAGTTCGAATTGTGAAAAGTCTTCGTAAGAGTTTGTCTTGGTAAGGCGAACATGGTTTCCAGTTTGGATTTAGGTAGAGCAGGATCATAACATATTATTTTATACAATAATACAGTGTATAGATAGGGCGTGATCATCACTATTTCTTTCGTATAACTACTCTATAACGGGAAAGGTATGACGTGGTAAGCTCGTTGTGATAAGATGATGATTATTATCTTATCAAGTTGCACTATGTATATCTTAGCACAAAAATAAACCACGAGATAAAATACTAAATGTTGTCTTGATTTAGTTTTGTTCATAGGTAAGTTAGAGCCGAACAATAAATGCCATCTTGGATATGACCTAAAATCACAACCTAATATATGTGTGTTGATTTCCTTATGTTTTTGTGGATACAATTGTTTTATGACTTCATTCTAATGTTGTAAATATGATGTTTTGCAGTTGAATAATTAAATGTTTTTACATTTGAATTTAAATTATACAACTATTTATAATTTAGAGAAAACTTTATTAATAACATTTAATTTTAATTTTAGATATTAAATTAAATATTATTTTAATTATAATATTATTTTTAAATTCAATAAATCTCTATATCATTTTATTATTATGTACAAAAGTTTTTCAATTTAGTGCTTTTTTATAGATAGATTATAATATTAATAATACTGTATAAGAGTTAATAAAAATTGTAAAAAGAAATGTTTATCAATAAAATTATTATTATAATTTTTCTTAATAAAATAATTATCATGAATTTTTATTGGAAAATAAAACTTAAATAAAAAGAGTACAATACTTAATTCGAGATTCACTTATTCATCATTTAAGTTTCCCCTTAACTATATGTTTATTGTTAATAAAATTTTCCATATAAATCAAATACAAATAGTTTAAAGATTATTTATGAAATATAGATAGATATAATACTATTAATACTCCATAACTCCAGAAGCCCCAACAAATTTTTTAAATAAAATGTTTATTGTTTTTTTTCATTTTAACTATGAAGATCTATAATTAAATTTCAGAGTTTAAAATAATTTATAACTTACACTAATTATCATTTAATCATTCTTCGAATATATATTTTTATCAAGTAACTCTTGTAGTTTCATTTTAATTCTATTAACTCCAGTATACTCATACAGTAAGGGGTCCGGGAGACTGAGGCAATTCTCGGAATTAGCGCAATGGTGAAATCTATGTCCCTTTTTGGGGGTAGTCTTGAAATTTCTTCAAGAAACACATCTGGAAAATTTTGCACCACATGTATATTTTCTAAAGAAACAATTTTATCCTTAGAATCAACATACCCTACTTGTATGACATAAACCTAACAACCTTTTATGATGCATTTCGCTAATTGGGAGGCTATTACAGGGCTTAATTTCAGAGGTTTTTGAATACCTTGAATTTCTTGTATTTCTCCCTTCTCATCTAGGTAATTAATGGTTTTGTTTTTACAGTTAATGAGGGACCAATGTTTTTCCAATCAATCCATACCTATAAGGATGTTGTATGATCCTAGGGGTAATACATTCAGGTTTGCCATAATAGACTGACCAACTAACATTAGGGGACAATTGCTGACCTTGGCCAACATCCTTCTTTTTGCTCCCGTGGCTAGTTGTACTAACCACAAATTTTTAAACTTAACAACTTGCAAACAACATTGTTCCAGTATCTTGGGGCTAATATAACTCAGAGTAGCTCTTGGATCAATTAAAATGGATATGGTTCGGCCAAAAAATTTACCTTCGACTTCAACCATGGTTGGTTGATATTCTGCCTGATGGTCTTCAAGGGCAACATTAATTTTAGGAATGCTTCTTGCCACTTCTCCTACAGTAGATGCTTCTTGAATATGGGAAATATGATCAACTCCCTTCCCGTGTGGGCAGTTTTTGACATAATGCGAACCTCTACATCCCCAACACTATATAGGTGGTTTCGTGGTTAATTCTACTTTTGATCTGAAAATGGATTGTACTTATTTGAGGGTGCAAGGTATCCATTTCCCATAATTTCTTATGTGAGCTATACACTCCAAGTGACCTCTAAAAATGTGAAAACTTCTTATTTCTTATACAGAGATAGACTGTAGGGGCATTCACCGGGCATGTCTCTTCTAAAGAGAGGATGAGTTCCAGAGGCTACCTGGCCCTCTACAGGCTCTGCCTAAAGAAATAACGAAGTAAACACTTAGAAGTCATTGATATACACATACTTGAAGTTTGATGTCTTATGGAATAAAACAAATAACTTTCTGCAGCTGTATAGGTGATTATGTGTGTATGAAAGTTATGTATATTTGTTGTTTAACACTTTATATCAGTTTTGTTTAGCATACCATTTTCAGCAAATAAAGATATCAAAATGATGAAGCAATTCACCCCTCCTGGGCTACATCTGCTGGACCAAGCCTCTCAAACTAAGTTGGTCCTCTTGTATTAAAAATGCTACAAAGGCAAATACAAGAATATAAGTGTCTCGAAAGACAGATCTGACTGTAAAGATAGAATCAAAAGATAGGAATTAGCTAAACATGCTCTTTCCCAAGCACTAAACAATGAAATTGTACCTTATACAGTACTTTCCCTAATTGGCCCTGATGGCCCTTTAAACTTGCATGGAGAATTTTGAGATGAAGATGACCTCAATTGGTTTTAAAACCTCTGCCATCAGACTCAGAAAGTCAAAAATAGCAGACATAGGCTTTTGAATCACCAAAAATGGATGAACATAGCCCCCAAACAGCTCAAGCACTGAAATGGCCCTAGTGGCCCTGAAAGCTTCCCTGAAGCTAAACAGTGAGTAGAATGCCTCAACCGGCAAAACGAGATGTAGAAAAGGATTCATAATACTGAAAATCTTCAGGAATGACCTTCGTTCCACATTCACTGGCTGCACAATTCCCAATGCAGCTCCCAAACTGATATGGCCCTTGTGGCTCCTGGAACTTCCACGAAGCAAAATCACCTGCAAATGACCTCAGATGGCTGTGAAACCTGTGCCAATGGCTTTAGAATGTCGAAGAGACCCAAAATAAAAATAAAAAAATCGTCCAAAAAGGAATTCCCTAGCCAAAGTTATGGTCATTTACTCCCAACTGCCATTTTGCCCTAAAAAGACTCCAGTTAGCTAAAGTCAGAGGGCCAGTTAGGCCCACCAAACTTGGCGCCTCCACCAAATCTGCCACCAAATCCTGACCTGACCGCTGGATTTAACTGTTTGGTGTTAAAGTGCATGTGAACTCATTTATAATACTGGCAGTCTTTCTCGGATTGCGCACCCAAAATTGTGGTTGACGGGCAGTCTAACCGTTGTTTAACCCGGACTTTGGGGACATGTGACCACCACATGTTATAACCATTGAACATCCGCCGACAGTTATGGGTTATGCCCCTGGTTCTTGGGCATGTGGTCGCATGGACTGGGGCTGGCCCCCTTCGGGCCCCACTCAATATCAAAACCAAACCTTTGTTTAGTTTGTTCCATATGCATTTCAAATCTCACCCTTGTGGTGCGTTGGTAAGGCGCGACATTTTCCCATGGGAGGTCACGGGTTCAAACCACGCGCACCCCACAATTTTGATATACTCCATGATCCATGTTGATGTCATCAGGCCACATGGCTGCCTTCGGGCTTGCCACATGGCAGCTTGCCATTCGTTGCCAAAAACAGAATATTCTATTTTAATTTGTTTTTTGAAAAAATTCAAAATTTGAATGTTATTGGGCAATTCTTCTTTTTGGCATAATTTTCTCATACGACGACCGTTTTCCAAACCGTTTGCGGCGCTGGAATCAGGAAGATGAGCTCTATCCGATCGTTTAGGTTCAAACTAGTTCTAAGAACTTTCATTTTTGACCATTTTACGACACTTGGGCAGTTTTTGATTCACTGCCCAAAAGGAATATTCCTTAGAATATTTTGTGGAATATTCTTTTTTTTTTTTTTTGAAAAAATTCAAAAATTAAGAGTCATTGGGCAATTTTGTTTTTGGCATAACTTCTGCATACGGAGACCGTTTTTCAAACCGTTCACGGCGCTGGAATCAGGAAGACGAGCTCTATCCGGTTGTTTAGGTTCAAACTAGTTTTGAGCACTTTCATTTTTGACCATTTTACGACACTTGGTCCTAAACTCCTGATCAACTTCACTTCTACCTGACTGCTTATTCATTTTGGTTTCACCTCGTAGCTTAAATCTGGGCTAATTTTTGTTCATATTCTGACTAGTTTGACCTTTATATGGTCTTTTGTTGACTGTGCCCATATTTCCTTTATGATTGGAAGTAAATTTAATCCCCTTTTTGTCGACCCATCTCTTTCCCACATCACTCTTTTGTTTGTTTTTCTGGTAGCATATTTGTGCTTTCCATATAACTTCATCCATGGTTTTCGGGTTATCAAACTCAAGTCGTTATTTCATGAACAGTGAAAGACTATTGATAAACCGCTACATTTTTTCCTTTTCTTCACTTATGTAAGGGACATATCAAAGTAAGGATGTGAATTTTACTATGAACTCATCCATAGACAATTGACCTAATCGAAGATCATGAAACTCCTTTGCCTTTTTGTCATAGAATTTTTCAGTTACATATTTTTCTTTAAAATACCTTTGAAAAGTTTCCCAGGTTATGCTTTGTTCATTTACTCTGCAAAATATTTTTACTTCTTCCCACCATAGGGTGGCTTTCCCTTGTAGTTGGAAGATGGCCAAACGAGCCTTTAAATTGTGGTCATACTCGTACAGCTGAAAATATTTGTTCATATTGATGAGCTAGGCTTTCACTGCCTCTTCTTGTTCACCATCAAAGAGCGAAGGTTTTATTTTCCAAAATTCCCCTTGAAGCTCCATCTTCTGCCTTTTTTGTGTCTTGTGTCCCAACGCATTATCTGATTCTTGTTCATGATTCTCTTTGCCACCCTCTCTTTCCACATTCTTAGTTCGAAATTCTTGTTCGCCAGTCATGTTTCCGTGCTCAAGGATGGGAATTAGTGGTCAACAATTCTGTCTATCAGATAGACTCTTCATAATCTTTTCCTACTCCTGCATCAACCTTTTGTTATCTGCCCACAGACGAGCCATCTCATCCTTCAATTCTTGTACAGTCTCCATGATAGAAGTATTGGTATTGTGCAGCTCTTCTCCCAACTGCACCCATACCTTAGGATTGCCTTCTTGAAATGATGTTGGCCTTGTTCCTGTTACAGACCTAGGTGGTGGATTTCTAGTCCTCCTCATGCTGATTGCTTCCCTTTTTCCTCTGTGCACATCGCATATGTTTTCATTTACGTATATTCCAAAGGCGTCGTTTTGCAACCTGAGCGCTCTGATACCATATGTGATTCGAATTGGATCCATGAAAAATAATCAAGATGTCATGACTGTATCAAAATAGTACAAACTTCGAATTTGTGAACAAAGAGCGATCAGGAAGACCTCTGACAGTGACAGTTTGCAGCCAGCGAGGAATGATGAGGACCTCAGTCAAAGCACGCTGACCGAGGCCCATGGAGACTACGCAGGAGGCAAAACTGGCACCTGGGAAGCCCGGATTGGGAAACAGAGGGCATTTCTGATGCGCAACGCTTAGCGCTAATCGCGCATCGCTGGACAAAACCCCTCGAGAAGGAAAGAACCTCGAAACGCTCGGACGCATGGAAACCGAGAAACCACAGGGAAAGCGCTAAGGCAAAATGCAGGACCCGCACTCCAAAACCGGCAGTATATCAGAGGCACCCTTGAGTGGTAAGCAGATTTGGAGAAAAATGAGCAATTCCATTCAGCGGCCGATGCATGACATGCGGATGAAAGAGAAAACCATCTCTCATCGTGCGCTAATGGTTGAGCAGGTCAACTGCGCGAAATGAGAAAATGGTGTAGGATCTGGAGGCTCTAGATCTGACGATGGAGATCTCGCAAGATGGAGAAACCAGATTTGACAGGGGATTAAGCCGCGACACATAAGAGTTTGAGGTCCGATTTGACCGTTGAGTTGGCGGGTGATTCGTTGCATAACGTAACCAAAAAAACCAAACCATTGAGGAAGAGATGGCGTAATTCGCGAGAGGACAAGTGGCCACTCCCTGTGAGCCGTTGACGATGACGTAAAGATAGGGAACTCCAAGCGAGTGGCAGTAGGCGATCTGATGGGGGCAGAAGAGGAATGATGCAAGAGCATCCAGCTCAGAGTAAACAAGAAGGCAGGTGTTTGTCTTACGGGTTATAGGTTGGATGGTTGACAGGTCATCGTACCTAAATTGTTTATTTTTATTCCCAAATTTCATCAATTTTAGTTTTTTGTTCTGTCCTTTTGTTAAGGGGTTTCGTTTTATTTAACTACAGAAAAAAGACAAAACTCTGTTTTTCCTTTTTAATTAATTTTAGAATTAGATACAAGAAAATTGACAGTTTTTGGAATAACTGTATGTAACTGTGAGCAATTCTAAAACTGTTTATCAAGTCGCATAAATAAAATAGGACAATCATTGTAAGGGTTGATTCCCACCAGAACAGAAGAGCAATAGGAGTCTTAGAAGAAATATTATTCTACAGCAATCCGATGTCCATGTGCAACTAATTATTTTTCCTGTTTCCTAACTGAATTCGTTTTGAGTGCAATCCAAAATAAATACTGATTACATTTCAGAGTACAAGAGGAAACATTTATGTATTGAATGGATGTTGTGACAAACCGTAAGACCACGCAGAGACAATAATTTTGAGCGACTAGAACCAAGAGCCACAGAACAAAGGTTTTTCAAGACATCAATTACAGAGCCTAGAAGTGCCAAGACTACATGCGTGACCAGGTACCGAATTCATCACTTCACAAATAAAACTGTTGTTCTTTTCATAAGAATAAAAGAAAACTTCATTGCTAGTCTACAACCATATAATAAACCAAGCAATCAACCACAAATAAATTACGTTGAGATTCCAACACAAGGCGAACACGGGAATGATTACAGAACCCTGAACATATTATTAAATTACAGTCAACCAGAAAGTAACATAGTGAAGGCCGAGTGCCCAAGAACAAACCCTGGAAACATACTCGGGTTACAACCCTCAATTTAATTACAGAGTTGGACTTTCGATTTGAAACTACAACAATGGAAACCTACGGCTAGACAAATAAACTACCAACAGTTGCAATCTAGTAAAACAACAGCCAACGGACAGTGAGACCATGGAAAGACCCTACCCAATCCATTGGAGAGCTGGAGGAGCTGAAGTCAGAGACCAACGAACTGTGTCCACCTGCACGCATCAACAGCAACGAAATTAGTGAACGAGTGGGAGCTCACGAAATCCGAAGAAGAAATGAGAAAATGGTTACTGTAAGGAAATTTCACTTACCAGGACGGAAGGGTTTGAAAACGCTAGAAGGAAAACCACAACAAGTAGAAGAAGCACGAGTACCCTTGACCACAAGGGGCCGCATTGTTAGCAACGACAAGAGAAGTGGAAAAACACTGAGTCGTAGATAGAGAATATACCTGCATAGCTGACGAACCGTGGCCGGAAGCAGGGTCACCTCGTGGCCACCACCTGAATGCGAAGCAGGCAATGAAACCAAACAAACAATGAAGCCAACAAACAAAAACATAGTCAGGAATGACAAAACTCTAGCAGTTGTCAACAAGAAATAAAATCGCAGTGTTACAGTGTCTAACACCCACAGTCGCAAAGAGCATTGTAAAACGACCAAAGAATTGTCAAACGAGCAAAAAACAAACAAAAACCCTTCAAACAGTGAAGCAAAGAAACCAGAACTTACCAGAGAACGATTTACAGTCTAGATAGCCAGCGTTGAACCAAAATGATGAGTTCAAAATCCTAAGGAGGAAAAAAAAACAACCAACATATAGTCGCACAGAGCCACCTCCTCATCAAACGAAAGAATGACTGAGCCAAGTAGGGTTTAGGGTTACACATTAAGTGGGAGAACCAAAAATGAGAAAAGGATAGGTGTCCTATTCCAACTAACCAAAAGTACATGGTCACATGCAGACCCATCTCCCCAAGTACCATCGAGCAGATAAACAATCAACACATTTATAATTGTAATCAAACAACCTTAATATCTTATCTGAGTCAGCGAAAGGGCTGGGTCACCAAGGAATCGAACAGTCTTGAGACAAATTGGCTTTAAGCCATGAACAGACAGAACAGAAGACACTGAGAGGAGACAAGAGTGAAGACCAAGAAAAGAAGAGACAGTGAAGCAAGAAGCAGAAGACAGAGGGCCGAGCTGACCTGCGGCCTAAGGCAGCATCAAGCAGACAGAGAGCTTGAGAGGTTCAAGCAATCCCTTAGAGGATCTATCAGGAATTGAGCACCACATTGGGCTCCTCCCATTAAAGACCAAAGAGGTCAAGACTTGGAGAGGAAAAGAGTTTGTGCACTCTAGTGGCTTGGGGAATCCAAGAACCACCCTGCCAAGCATCATTTATGTTTCAGGAGACTCAAGTTGAGCTCCTTATTGTAAATCTGTACTTTAAAGACACAATAAAAGAAGGCCACCACTGAAAGCTGGACTGGAGACGTAGCCCTGGAGGATAGGCTGAATTCCTTATTAATTTGTTGTGCTCTTGTATTTGATAACTGTGTTTCTCTTACTGTTTTCCATTTTCCAGTGTCTGTTTATTTTGCAATCTGATCGATCTGTTGCCTAAAATAACATAGACACATACCAGCACATGAGTCTGTAATACCTTCATTAAATAATTCTTTAACTGAGATCACTCAAGAGTGATTTTTAGATCAAGTGGTATCAGAGCTTTAGGTTGTTAAGGTTAGACAAGCTTGTGTTGGTTTAGCTGTTGAATTCTCACTATATCAAAGTTCAAGTTAGGAGAAGGAGAGTTGGTCGAAAGTAATCCTAAAATTGGGAGAGTATATCCTTGGAAGACAATGTCAGAGGAAGGTTCTATGGGGCTAGACCCTCAATTCATAGAAAGTTTCCTGGCCATAAAGTCTATGGTAGAAGAAATGTATAGGGACTTTAGAAAACATAAGGATGAAGATTCATCAGGATCTAAGCAAGACAAAGGAGAAGATGAGTCTCACTTCCTTGACCACTCCAAAGGAAAAGGGAAAGTGTAAAGCTTTATCACACCTCTTAATAGCCCTGAAAACAAAAAGAAAGTGTCTTTGATCAAACTAGATGTAAAATCTGATTTACCTATATATGATGGAGAGTTGAATGCAGAAAAGTTGGACAATTGGATTAGACAAATTGATGTGTATTGCAGAGTGCAGAATATTGAGTCAAACAAGAGCAAGATTCAGCTGGAAAGCCTACACCTTGGAGGCATTGCCTTGGTTTGGTGGGAAGGCAGAACCCAAGCTGACATGAAAAGACATGGTAATACTATCTCTGTCTGGAGTGAATTTGTTTCTGTAATAAAAAAGTAGTTCTATCCATTGGCCTACATGCAACAAGCCATGATGAGTTGGAAAACTCTTCGACAGTTGAAAGGGAAAAGTGTGCAAGGGTACACTCAGGACTTTAGAAAGAGAGCATTAATCCTAGGAATCTCATTAGACTCACCAGAGACTCTGTTGAAGTACATTGGTGGTCTACACAGCTACATGAGGCATACCATCCTCATGTTCAATCCCACTAATATAGATGAAGTATCTGTACAAGCTATTTATCTAGAAGCTAGAGGAAAAAATGGAAATCCAGAAGTTGGGGAATCATCCCAACCCACTGCAAGCAAGAGCAAGGAGAAAAGGAAGCATAAATGGAAAGCAAGGAGGGCTAACATTGCACAGAAGAGCAAAGCTTCATGCACTCACTATAAAAAGGATGGGAATGATGATGAGCATTGTTGGATTTTGCATCCAGAACTGAGACCTAAGAAGTTCAAGGGCAAGAAGAAGAAGAAGACTGCTGCAGCTATTCAGAAAGATTTGGGGTTAGACTCGGGAGATGAAACAACCATTGCAGCTATAGATATAAAAGGTAAGAATTCTGAATCATCTACTAGTAATTTTGCACAATCTAGTATTGATGAAGAGAATGCAAGAAAAAGACATGAGCTTTTTCATATTCGAGTTATTTCCAAACATCAAAAGATTGATAATTTGTTTGATAGTGGCTCACAAGTAAATTTAATTTCTGAAGCAATTGTAAAGAAATTGGGATTAGCAACTGCACCTCACAAGAAACCATACCCATTAGGATGGTTGAATGATAAAGCACAACTACAAGTGACTAGACAGTGAAAACTCAAGTTTTCTTTTGAGTCAGCATTTGTAGATGAGGTTGAGTTAGACATAATTCCTTTGGATATATGTGGAATTGTTTTAGGAAGTCCTTACTTGTATGATAGAAAATTTATTTTCTATAGAGCCGAGAACAAGTATCTACTTGTTAAAGATGGAATTGAATACTTTGTAAGAGCTCATAAGCTCAAGAATAATTATACTCTCATAAACTCAGGGCAGATGAAAAGAATGATAAATTCATGCAAACAGTGCTTATTGATGGTTGCAAAGGAAAAGAAACTTGAAAAAACAAATGTATTTGAGGGCTATAATGCTAAACAACAAGCTAATTTAGAAAAGGTTGTTTCAGAGTATGATATCTTGTTTCAAGAACCTAAAGGTCTGCCACCAAAAAAGGAAATAGTACATGATACTATTCTGCAGCAAGATGCTCCATTGCCTGACATTGGAATGTATAGGTTCTCTGCTTTAGAGAATGCTGAAATCAAGAAGTAGGTGTAGGAGTTGGTCGAGAAAGGGTTCATCAGGCCTAGCACATCACCATGTGAGTCACCAATTATTTTGGTGAGAAAGAAAGATGGCTCGTGGAGAATGTGCATTAATTACCGAGCACTAAAGTAGATAACAATCAAAAATCATTATCCCCTTCCTTGCATAGATGATCTTTTAGATCAATTGAAGGAAGTTGTTTATTTCTCCAAGCTAGACTTGCATAATGGATACCATCAGGTTAGAGTTGCAAAACAAGATGCATGGAAGACTACTTTAAAAACAAAGCAGGGATTGTATGAGTGGCTGGTTATGCCTTTTGGCTCAACTAATGCTCTTGCTACCTTCATGAGATTAATGAATGATGTACTCAAACCTTTTCTTGATGATTTTGTTATTGTGTATCTAGATGACATTCTGATTTTTAGCAAAATGTGGGAAGAACACTTAAAGCATGTTAAGCAGACATTATATGTTTTGAAAAGAGAAAAACTTCTTGTTAAACTCTCAAAATGTGAATTTGGCAAAACATCTCTAAATTATTTGGGTCATATAGTAGGGGGTGTTGAATTGAAGATAGATCCCTCTAAGGTGGCAATCATTGTACACTAGCCTAAACCCAAATCTACTACAGAAGTTAGAAGCTTCTTAGGAGTAGCACAATGTTGAAGGAAGTTCATTTCTAACTTTCCCTCAATTGCATCTCCCTTACATGCTTTAACTGGATTGAACAGGGTGTTTCAGTGGGGAGGAAAACAGCAGAAAGCCTTCGACACCTTGAAAGAAAAGATTAGTACATCACCTGTACTAGCACTGCCTGATCTTCAAAGACCATTTGAGATCCAAACAAATGCTAGTGACTATGCCATGGGAGCAGTGTTGACACAACACAGTAAACCCATATGTTATCATTCTGAGACTTTTAATCCTGCAGTAGTTAACTATCCTACATATGATAAAGAATTGTATGCATTAGTATAGAGTGTGAAAAAGTGGAAACATAAGTTAATGGGCAAAGAGACAGTAATACATATTGATCATCAGCCACTTCAATATCTACACTCCCAAACTAAGTTGCAGCAATCAAGACACTATAGATGGATGAGTTTTCTACAACAATTTCATTTAGTCAACAGAAATAAAAAGGGCATACACAATAAAGTTGCAGATATGTTATCTAGACCCATTATAAATGCATCTACTATACTTAAGCATAATTATGTGCTACATGAAAGCTACATTGAACAATATGCTCAATATATAGACTTTAAAGATGTATATGCAACGTTAAGTCAAGGCAAACGAGTAGAAGAATTAGATTATCATGTAAAGGACCGACTCTTATACAATTGTGGGAAGTTATGCATTCCACAAACTGAGAGAGTAAAGATAATTAGTGAAGCACAAACTTCTCTAATATCAGGTCAATTTGGGGTAAGTAAAATAGTTGCATAGCTACAAAGATTTTTCTATTGGCCAAGAATGAATGAGACATTTCTAGATATGTACGAGGGTGTACTATGTGTGCTAAAAGCAAACCCATCAATAGAAAACTAGGCTTGTACACTCCATTACTAGTTCCTTCTCACCCTTGGGAAAGTGTTTCCATGGATTTTGTTGGGGGACTGCCTAAATCTAGGAAAGGTCATGATTATCTATATGTTGTTGTGGATAGGTTCAGCAAAATGTGTATTTTGATACCTTGTAGGAAACATATTATAGCTTAACAAACTGCAAAAATGTTCTTTGAACATGTATGAGTTCATTTTAGACTACCCACTTCCATTGTATCTGATCGAGACACTTGATTCGCGAGGAAGTCTTGATCGAGTATGTGGGAACTGATGGACACCAAACTAAAGAAGAGCGCAACTTCTCATCCACAAACTGATGCCTAGACAGAAGTAGTTAACAAGACAGTGATCTAGTTACTCAGAGGATATTGCAGCAAACATCCTAAGCTTTGGGATGAACATTTGTGTTATGTGCAGCATACTTACAACAAAGCAAAACATTCTTCTACACAAAGATCTCCTTTTGAGACCTATTATGGTTTCAAACCAAGGTCTCCTTTGGATTTTGTCTTTGGTAAAGATACCACAGTTGATGGACATAGTGATATGGATAAGGAAACTAGGTTCATTGAACAAATCCAAGAGATCCACCAGGCAGTATAGGAATAGTTGGAAAAGAGCCAAGCCAAATACAAGGCAAGGCATGACAAGCATCAGATGGAGCATAGTTTCCAAGTTGGTGACCAAGTCTGGTTGTACATCAGCAAGGACATGATGCAAGATGAAGGTAAAAAGCTAAAGCCTATCAGTTATGGACCTTCCAAAGTACTTGAGAAGATTGGTGAAAATGCTTTTCACCTTGATCTACCAGCTTACATGCACATCTACTCAGTCATGAATGCAGACTACTTGAGATTGTTTGAACCCTCACTAATTGAGGATCCCGAAGAGCAGAGTCAATTTCCTTCTATTGATGACCTGCTACCTAAATACCTTAATGAATTGCAAGAGGACACAGTTCTGGACAGGAAGGTGAGGACGACGCGCAGAGGAGATGTTGAGTACCTCAGAATTGGGCTTAAGGGTTCAAAGTCGAGCAGTGCAAAGTGGATAGAGATTGGACAAGTGAGACAATTGTACCCTCACTTAGTTGATGCTTGAAAACCAACTTTTGGTGGTCCAAAAGCTTTTTCAGTGGGAAGGTCGTGATCCGAATTGGATCCATGAAAAACAATCAAGATGCCATGATTGTATCAAAACAGGACAAACTTTGAATTTGTGAACAAAGAGTAATCAGGAAGACCTCTGACATTGGCAATTTGCAGCCAACAAGGAATGAGGAGGACCTCGATCAAAGCGCACTGACCAAGGCCCATGGAGAGCGCGTAGGAGGCAAAACTGGCACTTGGGAAGCCCGGATCGGGAAACAAAGAACATTTCTTATGCGCATCACTAAGAAAAACCCCTCGAGAAGGAAAGACCCCCAAAGCGCTCGGTTGCACATGGAAGCCAGGAAACCGTGAGGAAATCGCTAAGGCGAAAGGTGGGACCCACGCTCCCAAAACCGGTAGTATATTGGGGGCACCCTTGGGCGGTAAGCAGATTTGGAGAAAAACGAGCGATTCCATTCAGTGCCCGACACATGGCAGGCGGATGAAAGAGAAAACCACTGCTCATCGCACGCTAATGGTCAAGCAGGTCAACCCATGAAATGAGCTAATGGCATAGGATCTGGAGGCTCCAGATCCAACGACAGAGATCGCGCAAGATGGAGAAACCAGATTTGACAAGGGATTAAGTCGTGACACATAAGAGTTTGAGGTCCGATTTGACCGCTGAGTTGGCGAGTGAGTCGTTGCATAACGTAATCGAAAAAACCGAATCGTTGAGGAAGAGCTGGCATAGTTCGCGAGAGGACAAGTGGCCACTCCTTATGAGCCGTTGATGATGATGCATAGACAGGGAACTCTAAGCAAGCAACAACAGGCGATTCGATGGTGGTGGAAGAGGAATCGAACAGTCGTGAGACAAATTGGCTTTAAGCCATGAACAGACAGAATGGAAGACACCGAGAGGAGACGAGAATGAAGACAGAGAAAAGAAGAGATGGTGAAGCAAGAAGCAAAAAGACAGAGGGACAAGCTGACCTGCAGCCTAAGGCAGCATCAAGAAGACAGAGAGCTTGAGAGATTCAAGCAATCCCTAAGAGGACCTGTCAGGAATTGAGCACCAGATTGGGCTCCTCCCATTAAAGACCAGAGAGGTCAAGGCTTGGAGAGGAAAAGAGTCTGTGCACTTTAGTGGCTTGGGGAATCTAAGAACCACCCTGCCAAGCATCATTTCTGTTTCAGGAGACTCAAGTTGAGCTCCTCATTGTAAATCTCTACTTTAAAGACACAATAAAAGAAGGCCACCACTGAAATCTAGAACAGAGACGTAGCCATAGAGGATAGGGTGAAATCCTTATTAATTTGTTGTGTTCTTGTATTTTCTTACTATGTTTCTTTTACTGTTTTCCATTTTCTAGTGTCTGTGTATTTTGCAATCTGATCGGTCCGTTGCCTAAAATAACATAGACACACACCATCACATGAGTGTGTAACACCTTCAATAATTCTTTAACTGAGATCACTCAAGAGTGATTTTCAGATCAATATGTCACACACCCACGTGTCAAGATATCCATAAATAATTTTTTTTAAATACATTACTTGAATTTAAATAGAGATCTTTTACCATTAATATATACATTTACACCAGGACTGTAAGTTCTTACTAATGTTATTTTTTTTTACATTTCTTCGGACTAATATAATATGGTTCTTTTTACAAACAAGCCAAACATAGATTTTGTATACTTGCCATGGCTAATGTTTAACAGGTTCATCCATTGGTTGGGTTTCAACCAAGTCAACTAGCCCACTTATAAACCCTTAATCCACGATTTTCTATATAGTATATTCAACAATGATTGAGCTGAGGACTTTAATTCTGTCTTGTCACTGAGAAATACATTAAATTGCCACCCATCTACATTTATACCTCATTAACTCTATGGTTGTTGCATCAGCCTAGGTGTGGAGGTATTCCCCCTCTGGAGTCTTCGTCTATTGTACAATGTCGTTAGCGACCTCAGGAGTGGCTCCTCATCAACGGTACCTAGTTTTCGATTCGAATTGGACAGTAGTGGAGAATATTGAGGTCCTATGCCTCTGGTGTAATGTCGTCGTATTTTCATTTTATTTCTCCCGGAAATAGACATAGCATACTCTGCAGAGGGGTTTTCTTGCACTCTAGTATTTACAAGTCTATCTCTTGTTGTTGGAGGTTGTTTTTTCTTTGGTTCACTGTTGTCATAATATGTTTCCTATTCGTATATGGATTTTGTTGATAAGCTCATCTAGTTTTTAGTTCAGCATTCTGCTACGAAGAGGGTTTCTTCATGCAGCTTCAAAACAGGTAATTTCTGAGTGGGTTTGTTGGCTATTTCTATTCACAAGCTTTTTACCTAATCTTTGTTTTCATACGCAAAATTTTAATCTTTGAGACTCCTCCGAGTTGGGATGGAGGGTTTCGTAGGTGATAGTGTTTTGGGTGAAATGTCGGAGAAAGCCTTTACTCGACCCACTGAACACGGTGATGGTTGTTCCAACACATCTACCAAGTACTTGAGCTTTGCCCATTATGTTCTTTTAAGGGTTTCTTAGTTTTAGGGTTTTGGACTCCCAAAAGAAGACTCCATTATGTGAACTGTTAACTTATCTGTTTATATATATGTAATATCTTTACTATTGGAAGCATTATCGGCGAAATGCATTTGCATATTTTTGTAAAGGTTTAACGACGAACCAAAACCCTGGCCTAGCTCTATTTTCTTCCTTTCTTTGATAATAGATTCTTCTTATTGTTGTTAAGAGGGTTTTATTGGCTAGCTTACAATTCTCTTTTTTCCATTTACATAATTATCTATAAACCTCTTATGGATAATGTAATGTTTTGGTAGTCGCTTCATCATTTTCGTCAGAAATAGAAGTCGAAAAGCTCATTTATTTTTCAAGTTGAAACTATAAAAAATTTATCAGCTATGGTTTATCAAGTAAACTTTACCATTATCTGACATGGCCCACATGAGTAGGAATTTTGGTCGTGCATGAAATAAAGGATGTATACCTGTAATTTACCTGGCGCAATCTATAAATTCAATTTTATTTCATTCTACTACCTCAAGTTTAGTTATTAACATTGGAAGGTTTGTGTTCCTAAATGCTTTCTTTTTACATGATATGATTTTTTATAAGGTTATTTGATCATATGTGTGTGTGTGTGTGCGTGTGTGTTCCTTCTGTGTTTGGTGATAAGGGTTTTTCCTTTACCTATTAAAAGGATTATGGGCATACTAGTTTTTTTGTATGAATATATTATGTGTATAAGTCTTTGATGAATCTTGTCTTCTTATTTTTGTTCTATTGCCATGATGTCTGCATATCTAGGCTCTGTAAGCTTCTTTTGTCATTTTCACCACATTTGACTGTGCATTTCGTTGGGTATTAGAAAAGCAATTCTTCCTCTCATCTAGTTACATAAAAATTATTTATGGACTATTCTATACAAGATACCTCGAGTTAACCATTCTATCTCTAACATTTGTTATCAATATATATATATATATATATAATATATATATTATAATATATATATATTATATATAATATATATATATATATAAGATCTCTAATTATTTAATATGAAAATTTCACTTATTTGGAACACGATGTCTTCCAGATTTGGTTTGCAACTAAACCTTTAGCTCCTCGCTACTTTGCCTCCCAACCTTGAGACTATTGTTTCATCTAGTCTGCCCCCGTGTTGTTCCTGGATACAGGAAGCTTCTTCTTTTATTTTGAGAACCCACTATCTCACAGCTATCTGGTCCTAACCAAACGTAGCAACAGAAAACTGTCTGACATCTCATCACATATTTTCTTCCTTTACCTTTGCTTTCTTGCTCACTTTCTCTCTTGATCTCAGATGCCCCTATCCTCTTGATCTTTCTTGAATAAATCCTCAAGAAATTAGTTAGGGACAAGTAACTTTCAATCCTAACTACTGTAACAAGTGAAAACAATATTTACATGTAATTGCTATTTCATTTATGCATAATTTAATTCAAGAAATAGTTTTTATAACTTAAAATAATAATCAGTTTGTTTAGTTTGCAGTAAATTAAATATTTACATTGTCTGGGGATATCACAACTTGTTATTCAAAGAAATCGAGATAGAGATAGATAATCGTGTTACAGATAAACATGTCATAACATGAAATTCTAACATGAGTAAGGATGTAAACAACAAACTATCCCCGCCCAGAACCCAAATAAAGAGAAAGACAACAAACTATCCCCACCACACCGAACTAAAGAGAAAGACAACAAAATGTCCCCACCACACGACTTAGATAATTTTCACTTACATTTATTAATAAATATAGATTAATTTATTATCCATTATTAAAAATTATAACATTTAAAAAAATTTCAATTATTACTTAAGAAAGTGATGATATTAAAAATATATATTTTTAATAAAAATTCTAAAAACAATAAATATCTCTTATTATTATTTAATTTTAAAAGCAATACTAGTTCCTATTATTATTTAATTTTAAAAACAATAAATAAATATAAAATTTTGTTTATGATGAAAACTTTTCAAACATATATAAAAGTTAATATTTAATTATCATAAACATAAGAAGAAATTTTCTAGATACAAAAAGTAGACATTGGTAAACACTTCATCAACTTATTCCAGGTCGTACATTCTGGGCAATAAGTGGTACACACATTTGCTTTGTAAGAATGTGGTTAGCAAATCTACTTATAATTAAAAAAGGCTCCATCATACCCTTTTCTATTTTATTCTACATTGAATTTGTTTAACTCAATCATTTCAAACCATTGCCATTTGAGATTTTTGATGAGTTGGCACAAGTTGATAGTTGTTTATTGCCATTAGAGACTTTTAATGGGTTGGCACCAGTTGTCCACGTGTTTGACGTACTCCTCCCAAAATTTGCGCCCCCACTTTATTCGATGTTCACCCGCCCATGTCTTTGTCATCGCAAACCCGTCGTAAGAAGAAATATTATTAATACAAAGCGTGATATACCTCTATTGCCCGGACACAAGGATTTATTACTATTATTTATGGTCAGAAAAGGACAACCTTGAATCTAGCCGAATATCAATATCCATTACAGTGTGGCATATTTATATAATAAGGTTAGTGTTTTTTTTGTTATTTAGTTTAATTATTGAATTTCAAAAATTACAAATTAAAATAAATAAGGACATACATGAATAGATAAACAAAGTATTTTTAGTGACCATACAATATTGATATTGTTAATGACTTGGAACTTATGTAGATCATGGAATAAAAATCCTAGAACCAAAAAATGTTTTGACTTGGAACTTATGTAGATCATGGAATAAAAATCCTAGAACCAAAAAATGTTTTTACCTTATTACAGTAAGAGAATATTGAAGAATCTTGACGCTAAGATTATGTAATGTTCATTTAAAATTAATGAAAAGTCAGATACCCATGACTTTCGTATATAATATTTATTGATTTTTTTTTCTAAAAATTGCGTTTAACAAATTTCAATTATATTCAAAAAAAATCTATAAATATATACATTGTAGTAATTAATTAGTTATTATTTTAAAAGCGATGAATGTATAATTTTGTTTTCGATAATAAGAAGTTCTATTCAATTATTTGTATCCAACTTATTTAATAATTTATTAAAATTGAATTGCCAATTTAATATTGAAAAATGAAATTAACTCAAACAGACTACAGAAAACACACATAAAAACTAGACACAAAATATTGGCGTAAAAGGCAGAGAGCCTTCAGCGTTCATCACATATTCTCTCTCATTAAAAGAATGCAGTGTTACAAATAAATAGATGAGAGACATTGTCCCAAGATAGTGTGTGCTATCTTAGACACCTTTGGTTGAGATAATTTCTCACCAAACGCACACCAATATAGGAGTTACCTAAACTAACTCCTATCTTAGAGGAACAACCCAAGAGTTAGGCACAAATTCCTAACTTGTAATATTTAATTAATTTATTTATTTTTCGATTTATTATTGTTTTGTGAGAAAGGCTAACATCCCCCCCTTCAATGATAAATCGAAAATAAGAACGAGGAACCATCTTCCATGTTCTCATGTTGATCCTAAAAAACATTGCCTGAAAAAACCGCCAAATCTGGATGCTGAAAAAACTGCAATATCAAGAGACTGAGTCAGCTGCATGATTGATTCACTCTAAATGACACTTGACAACTCCATCATGTGCCAAGCCGCAAAAGGATCCAACTGTCTTTTGCTAGAAAATAGCATCCGGTGTTCACTGACACAATTTGATGAATGCCCACTGGCGTATTCGTTGATGATGATTGCCCACTAGCTAAAGATGTCGAAAAACAACTCAATGTTGGTTTTGCTATGATGAAAGTTGCTCACTGTTGCTTTTGTTGTCGATCGCCCACTGGCGAATTCGTTGATGCTCACCGCTGAAGAAAAATCTGCTTCGCCTTCGTTGATGTTGTCGAGAATTTCAGTCTGACAACCACTTGTCAATTTCATTGACATTTTCCCCCCTTTTTCAGCTGAAAGGAGAGACAATCTTCTTCAAATTATATCTGAATTCTGAACTCCCCCCCTTCAGGTGTAGGAGAGTTTCACTGTTATACTCCCTTGTTCAACTGCATGAGAGTACCATCATCGTTGCATTGTTGGCTGCACTATGTGTGATTGTAGTCGGTTGTAGAACTGACACAGTATTTTGATTGTGGATGACCATTCCCAAGGATCGATCCATTCATAATGTATCTTCAATCTCGGTGATTTTGGTCGGTTGCGACATTTTTCTGAGGAATGATTCTGCTTGCCACAATGGTGAAAAGGATGGAGATCAAAACAATGATCTTCCATATGACCAGTTCTTTGACAATGAGAAAATTTCGGTTGGACTTCAACTTCAGGTTGCGTGCAATTGTGTTTTTCTGCAATTTTCTCAGAACCTGTTGAGGTGAGGTGTGCAAGAAATCCGACACTGACGAACTTAATTGGCTTGGAATAATCTGGCATATGGGATATGTAAGTTGGTGTCATCAGTGACATATCCTGAGCCTCGTCGATTTTTGTTATTTTGAATTTCCTCCGAGGGCTTGATGAAGGGTTTGGAAGAAATTTTAACTGGAACAACTTCAACACTTGAAGCTGTTGGGATGAATGACTTATCATCTGGATGGTTCAAAGACTTGAAAGTATCACTCTTTTCTTGCAATTCATTCCTTTGAAGTTGCAACTCGAGTTGAATAAACTCAATGGTTTCATGTGTTTGTTGTAGATGCCGTGAAAGATCAGTAAGAGTTTCTTTGTTGATGTGCACCAAGTCTTCATCACTGGAGATGATCAAACTGTGAAGAATGTTTAACAACTGAATATGTTGCCCCATCTGAACTTGCTCACTTGAAATCAGGCTCTCTTGTCATAGATGTCGTGCTTTGAACTGTTTCACTTGATTTTGTTACTTCCATGACAGGTTCACTTGCTATGGGACTTAAATGGCATGCTCCCTTGATTTGTTGCTTATTGCACTTGCTGGGAACACTTGCTAGAGTTGTAGAACTTTCTTGCTTAAACTCTGGAATTCACGCTTGCTTGATGACGATTGTGTTTGCGGGAATGCTCACTTGCCTTACTTGATGACTTCACGCTCACCTAAAGGAATAGCCACGCTTGCTTGATGTCGATCTCAACTTGCTTGATTGGTGTTAGAGTTGAACTTGTTTTGTTGCTGCAATGATCTTCACTCTGGGTCGTTTGAAGGTTTGAACTTTGTACTTTTTTTATTCAAACTGCTTGAATGAATACTCACGCTCGCTTCCAGGAGATGTGAACTTGTTGCTTGTTTTCTTTTAGAGTTAAAATTGGTGCATTCACTTGATTCTACTTCAAGGAAGGGTGTCGAACACCATCGAAAATGCACCCAAAAAATCTTACAATGATTTTAATGACTCACTACAATGAATTCAATATGACTCAATTCAAGACTTGGGTGTCGGTTTCAACCAAGAATGCACCCTTACAATTCATTATAATTTGAGTTTGATTACAAGTTCAATAATGTTGATGTAGACTGTGCTCTAAAATGCTTTAACTTGATTAAGTGAATTTGCTTGTTGAGGTAGATGTTGATGTTGACAATCTTTGATTATGAGTTGTAGTTGTGTAGATGCATGTGTTGAGTTTAATTATCTTTCCTTGAAGCTATTTTGTTACAAGTGTTGTGCTTGCTTGCATTGAACTTTATGTGTGTTAAATGAGATCATTTATGTGTCAAAACTAGACACAAATCAAAAAGCAACAACATGAAGCATGCACCATCGTCAACACGCTTTTTGTGTACCTAAGATCCCCTTATTCAATTTCAAGCGGATCTAGGACACAATCACCACAAAAATGATATCTTTATTAAACTTTGGAGTACATAATCACTCAGCTTCACAACATCTTCATAGAATCAGGGTTCTAGAACTTTTTGAAAGAAAAATGTCTTCAAAAAATTGACTCAACCTCCTTAGCTCATTGATGCACAAATCTTCAACCTGAATTATGTAATAAAACTTCTCTACACAATTCGTTAAACATATGAAAGTAGGAGGTATTGCAATAGTAATGGTTGTGCTCTTATAACTCCCAGATAAAAACTTTCAAACTTCGAATCCCTTTACCATTATCACAAATATCCAAACTCTTCCCCCTTGCAAAGGCGAACATTAACACTTCCAATAAAATTGATTGACTCAGACTAGTACATAAGTCACTCATCATTCACTGAGAAACTTTCAACGACCTTTGCCTTTAATAAAGTTGCCTCTAATATCAGGGAAAGTAATGGTATCTTCATTTATTTTCAAAAGAAGAGTTAGATATTCACTTTGGTGCTGCAACAATGACAGGAAATGCTACGACACAATCGTCAAAACAGAGCTGAACATAATATTTGATAAATATGGTGACAAAGACATTGAAATGAGTTGCCTTTCCACCTATTTTGGTTACGATTTAGGGTCTGGCGAGGGAGGCAGCAAGGAAACATAGATGGAGGTTGTAGCTGAGTCTTTTGTCAAATCCAGCTCTATTGGAGAAGAACAGATGGAGCATAGAGAGATCCAAGATGAAGCTCTATGTCATTCTGGATAAAGACTATAGTTGTTAAGTACTGGCAGGGCCGAGCTTCATCAATTGTGGAGCTTGTTGAAGCATTCTCTAGATCAGCATCTCCAATAGTCAATGGACCGTTGTAACAATTTCTCCACGTTTCAAAAAACCACACATATCTTCCAGTCCACGACTGTTGGGATGTGGCTCTGTCTACAGCATTTTAATTTATATGTAATGGTGAAATTAAAAAATCCATTATATAAATGAAGCATTGGATTTAAAAATCCATTAATATCAAATGCACAGATGGAAGTAATCGACATAACTCTGCATTATGTTTGACTGATTTACCATAAGACTTCTACATTATATAAAACAAGAAAACTTTAAGAATCGATTGATATCAATCTCAAACTCAACGCAGACTTAACTTGGTTTGATAGACTGTAATTTCATTGAATATACGGGTTGAATGCATTTCTGTAGCAATTTGGTCCCTCCTGTAGCATTTTAGGACATTCTCTTGTAGCATAATTGTTTTATTCACATCTCTCAAATGATAGACTAGATTGTCCTGAAATGTTTTGAGCATGTCTCTATCATCCTTATACACCTCCCCATATACAATGTTTTCCAATGGATGCACGAATATCGTAAAAAGTTAAAATGGTTGTAGGTGATGGAGGCTAATTTCTTGAAATGTGTGCATCAGAATTTGCTGAAATTGATTGAGCATGTTACCATCATCCATATGCATCTCCCCATCAAATAAATTGACCAGTGGATGCACGATTTTCAAAATATGATAAAAATAACTTTATGCTCTGTGTATTTTGGCCTCCTGTAGGAAAAACAAAATCTTCTTGTAGCATTTTAGGACAACGAGGAAAATGCATGAGAAAGGCTTGGGAATTGTGGGTGGATGTTGGAAATGGATGAGGGTGATAGATTGACATAGCCTTGGTCCTGTTGGAGCATCTGAGTAAATGAGGAAAAATTTCAAGTTTGACTTCCTTTGACTAGGTTTTTGATCAATTTTTTCTTTTAATGCTAAATTGCTATTGTTTCTTGCAAAGGTTGGAAATCACCTACATTCATCAGAGCGAGATACATGGAGCAAATATTTTTTTTCATTTTTATTTTCTTTTAGACCTACTGGCTACCTCAATAAGATTTTCAACGAGAATGTTTTCCTAGGCACCTCAAAGGAGGTTTTTAACTAGGATCTTTTCTTTTTCTCTTCTTCCAACCCATTGACTACCTCATGAAGGTTTTCAATCAATGAGTCAATCTCAGGCACCTTAAAGGAGGTTTTTACTTGAAATTTTATGTTTCCTCTTATTTTTTCATTTTTCATTTCCTTTTTCTATACTACTCGACTTGAAAAAACAAAATCTCTTTCAAGTATAGGAATACTTCCAATGGAGCCATGTGCACATCAAGATGACAGTTGAAATCGTGTGTAGGCTCAAAATATATTCTTTGACATGTACCTGAATATGAGCGACCAACTGCTTTGACTGAGATGAGATTAGGAATTATTGAAGAAGAGTGTGTTGCTACAACTTGATGATTGTATGGAACCATATTTCATTGTAGTTGTGATGTCCCTCGTCCACTTGCATATTTGGATCTCTTTTTGTGTCCTCTTCTACCATGACATTCAAATATTCCTCTTTTTGTTGATTATTATCGTAAACACATGGAGGATCTGATGGTAAACAAGAGGGAACTTTCTCTATCTATGATTCTGATGCCTGTTCTTCATCAAATGCAACCCATGATTCTTTGGTCTTCTTATTTGAATCTTCTTTTTTCTGAATGTTATCCTTCAATGACATCAAGAGAATCTCTTTTTTTGTAATACTCTTCCTGAGCGAAGATGAATACCATTGAGCTCAAGAGGATATTTTAGGAAGTGTTGTACCTCATCATTGTAAGCGTGTTGGGCTACTTCCTTGTGTGGGTTTTGAAATGGTGGTACAAGTAGTTGATTGGGAGTGGATATTTGAGATGGATGTGGTTGGGGTTGTGGTTGTGGTGGAGGTGGATGGTACGGATAACATAGAGTTTGGTATGGAGGATATTGAGGATATTGTATGTTTCTCCCATAAGGTCCTTGCCAACCTTGTTGCCAAGATTAGTTTGGGGTTAAGATGACAAATGTTGCCAAGATTAGTT
This sequence comes from Pinus taeda, assembly GCA_000404065.3. Classification (NCBI taxonomy): domain Eukaryota; kingdom Viridiplantae; phylum Streptophyta; class Pinopsida; order Pinales; family Pinaceae; genus Pinus; species Pinus taeda. Next base: position 88,939 of record APFE030296726.1, read on the forward strand.
TGGGGTTAAGATGACAAATGTTGCCAAGGAAAGGGTGTGTTCCCATTACTTTGAGATTGATGTGAATAACCTTGAAATTCTGAATTAGGTTCTTACATCATACTAAGTTGGCTAGGCTACCATGGTATTCTTAGCTACATAACATATCTTCTTTGGTGATAAACTTGCTCCATTGTCCTCTTGGTAAACTTCCTTCAACTTCGGTAATGATGAGCAATATTTAGTAGCATTTGATTCTGTATGGATAACAAAAATATTAACATCCTCTTTTCTCATTTTGCATTCTTAACATTTATACTTGTTCACTTAGATTGCTAATAATTTATGTTTTAAATTCATCAACCAAATTTCCAAGTTTAGTTCACTTACCGATCTTGATGTTGATATACTTACTCTTGTCCTTCCTCTTGATATGTGTTTGCATGTTTCACAAATTTCTTCAATTGATAATTGGTATACATCACCTCTATTCATGAGAACAAGGAGATCAATCCACTCATCCATAATTGTTCTAAGTAAGAGGATTTTTTAGTCTGTCAGATCCTAAATGATGTAAATTTTCCCTCTTAACCTTATACATGAACCTCTTTATTAGATACTCAAGGCTCTCATCTTCTTTTTGATTCATTCTAAATATTTCTTCTTTAAGATCATGATCTTTATCTTTTTATGGAAATATATTTTTCATATCATTCCATGATCTTATTGAATTAGTCCCTAAACTCATGAACCATTTAAGAGCTCTATCCTTCAATGTTTCCAGAAACGATCCCAATTTTTGAGTGTTTAATATGTAACCATAATATCTACAAAATATTTCAAATTCAAAGAGAAACATTTATGAATCCTCTGACCTCATATCATGGAAGTTGGGAAGGAAAGATAAAGGGGTGTTCTTTGTACGAACTGTGTTTCTAGTATCTTGAATGGGAAATCCAAGATGATCTTCTTCATTATCATCATCTCCATCCATTTCTTCTAGCTTCTCTGCCACCTCTTCTCTTCTACCTGTAAAAGTGGACGGTGTGTGGCTCTTACTACACCACGTGATCAAATGAGGGGGGGATGGGTGGGGTGTTGGTGTTGGAGAAGTATTTTTTTAAATAAAAAAATGAACTATAATGCTAATGAAATGGAATTTTGTGTTCTTGAAATGAAATATGCCTAATGAAAATTTTGTGTGTTTTTGCAAAAAATAAAAGAATGAATCAAATAGGGAAGAAAAGAATGCATACTTTGACACCTCCCTGGAAACAATGTGAAAAAGTGATGAACCTCAGCATTGCAACAAGAATGTTGCAACTCCCAAGGCTACCAACTTAAATTATCAACCTGGGGTTCGTACAAACTTAAGAGGTGTTGACACTATATGTGCAACATAAAATGTGTCCTCCTCTCGTTGATATGATGTAATGGAGTGAATATCGTGAAACCAAATCCTAAAAAATGCTACTTGCTAAAATGTAAACACTAACCCTAATTAAAGAAATGGAAATCAAACACTAGCCTAATTGCAGGATGTGAAATTTGCATTGAAAGGGGAACCTAGTCTTAACTTAAGAATAAAGAAAGTAAATTAATATAATATGCGTGAAAGAAAGATAATGTAATAAATCATTTCATTCCAAAGAGGTTATATTCATTGACATAGTTCATTATATACTTCATGTGGCAATCAAGGAAATCATTATTGTGTTATCCAATTCATAAATCTGTCCATTAACCCAAATTGTTGAGATGTGTTGCAGGGGTAAAAATGCCAATACTAAGTGGAATTTGGTCTTCCCCAATCATTGGTTTAGATCCTAGAGATAATTATTAATCTATACTAAGTTAAAGTTGCAATGGAGATCAAAATTGGTGAGGAAAATGATGCTACAAGTTTGCTACAGGAGGTGTGTAATGCTACAAGAGCGAGAATCTTGCTAAATCTCCAAGTAAATAAAATTCAAATAGGATGGATTTTTTTTTTGTTATTAATTAGGATATCATAGGTCTCCATTCCAAGTGGAATCACTCCAAAATACCCATGTTAACACGTGCTAAAAAATAACAAAAAATTACAAGTCTAAAAACTAGAAATTCAAGAACTAATTAGTTAGTTAACCTAATCAAGTGAAATGCATTGGGGCAATTTTTTTTATTAACTTGAATGTTTTTATGTAATACATGTGGAATCAACTCAAATGAATCTCATTAACACGTTCTAAAAAATAGCAGAAAAATACTACTATTTTGCTACAAGGAACTTCCAAAATTCTATATTTGTGAACTAGTAGACCAATCCAAGTAGCTCAATGATGAAGATGAATTTTCAAATCCGTTCTAAGGATACACTTGTGACTCTATAAATAACCTGCAAAATAACTTATTTCAATCATTTACCCCAATCCTATTGCAAAAGAAGCATCAATATTAAATGCAAAAATAAGAAAAACAAGAACAAGAGATGCATGTAAATAAGAAGTGAAAAGAAGAAAATAAAATTATACAAAAGTGTGTTGAGGCTCTTGGGATGGCCAAACCCAAGGGTACTCAGAGTCCTATGAAGGAGAACAAGCTTTAAAAGCTAAAAATGGCACCAAAATTCATTATTAAATCAATCCAAGTACATCCCTGCTAGAAGTGAAAGTGGAGCTGCAAAAATACAAGTTTTATCTAGAGGAAGACTAAAAAATACATGCCTCTAGAGGAAAATTATAATTGGTACTTATACAAATGATGAGGAAGCATTCTCCTTGAAAGGAGGAATCTTTCCCCTCTCACATCCCTCAAATAGTGGATCTGGTTCCCAACACTAGGAATCTACATTAAATGACTTGGAACACATTCCTAGATTTTCTCAACCACTAGAGCTCTAGAATTTGTCCATGATTTCATGACATTTTTGGTCATTTATTATCCAATCTTCATCCTCCTATAGTTGATCCAGAATCTTTTGCTTATAGATGTATTAAAGAATCACATGTAGGAATTGCAGCTTAACCACAGAAATCTAATGTGCACATGAGAGAAGAAGAAGAAACACATAAGGCATGACAAGAAGACAACAAAACCTGATAACAGAGTTCATCCAACTTGGACTACGTCTCCAAGCCCTGCTCAATCAATGGGGAGGCCTTCATTCATTAAATGGCATGAAAAGAAGAGTACAAGCATTAGTTACAAAAAGGAGTCTTATAATTCTGCCTCTATCAAGCTCTGCGGCTCTACGATGCTCTAGCTTTCAAGCTTTTTGGCTTTTACGCTTCTCTGAGTAACATCTCGGGCTTTGTCTAGCTCTCTGGCTCTATCTGGCCCTCTCACTTTGTGGCTCTGCAGCTCTGTCTAGCTCTGCTTCTCCATCTGGCGCAACCTTCCCTTTCGTTCTCTTGCACTCAAGCTCTCTGTCTTCCTCCTGAGGAATCCCCCCCGTACTTTTCTACGTGCGTCGCGTTTTATAACATTGTTTTGTTACAAGCACGCTTAAATCGAGGATATGTTCATCTATAATAGGGATTGTTCAAACAAAAACCCCGAAATAGCTCTTTTCATTCAAACAAACAATACACGGGAAAAACAAGAAAATCCGACCACAAAGCTTAAAATCTGGATCTCAAATTTTTATGAAATCTACCTTAATCTCCAGTTGTGTCTGTGTTTAGTTGGCATATCACATCACATAGGCGGATTGGCCAAAAACCCCAAATACACGGGATAACACAGAAAATCTGAAAAATCGAACTTCAAATTTTATAGAATCAGGTCTATAATCCCGTCGGGTCCAGCCCTTATTGGCACATCGTTATCGCAATCGCATTGTCCCTGGCATCGGGGATCGCCGATTACCGATTAAATATGGACTGTTGATCTGTTCCTTGATCGGATGGTCAATATCACATCGCAGGTCGCTATTGCATCGGCCCTTTGTGTCGGGGATCATCGATCTCCCAACTGCTGATTAAATCCTGGACGTTGATCTCTTTTCCAATCTGATGACTGAGATCGCATGCTGTGGATCGGCATATCGCATTCGCTATGGCCCAGGGGTTCTTCCTTTGTACCAAGGCATACGCGACGCTGATTGCCGATGCCAATCACCGACGCCGAAATTGCATGTCGCCTACACCTGATTGTGATTAATAGGAGATTGCTAATCGGGGGCTTCGTCCACCTATCTTAAGTCTGCCCTTTGGACCCTTCTGATTGCGATTTTCCTTTAGAAGGCTTTAAACCCATTCTTTTAAGAAGAAATGCCTCCTTCTTCAAAGGAACAAAGGCAACTTATTTTCGCGATAACTTCATCATCTGAAGTCCATGTTAGCCCATTGCTTTTTCCATGTTTTGACAAGTGTACCAAAAGGGTCACTATTATATTTTGTTTGAGCTTTTCCCATGCCACTATGTCTGAAGATCCACCTGGATCAATAGTAGGGAGAAAGTCCCTAGATTAGCTCCTCCAAATATTCCTAATCTGCCCAATATTCTCACAATATTCTTCTAAAATAAATAATATTAGGCACATAATATGCAATCTTCTATAAAGCTTCCTAAGAACATATTAAAGAAAAAAAACAACATTATTAAGTGTAGAAGGAGTGGTTTAATATAGCCTTCAAGTGCCTAAGAAAGGTTAGATGGGCCTCAATCTGTGTCTAATTTAAAGGCTCATCATTTCATTGCATTGAATTATCCCTCACCACTAGTAGATTGAGATGACTAAGATTGAGTTCGAGATGTAAATGAAGCAATGCTAGATTTATATCCTCTTATTTGGGTAAATAATAAGTAATTCCTTGAAATCATAGGTGAAAAAAGCAAAGATAGATCACTTTTTGATTTGGTGGTCGAGATCAATGTCACTTTCATTCCATTTCCATGCCAATGTAGTTTTGATTATGTCATTGAATGTAATGGCATCCTCAACTAGTTAATGGTTTGATTCAATTCATGAAAATTGTCCTTCTTCATCCTCTCATTATCATTATAGTGTTTCTAGGGTGTGCCTTTTCATTCTTTCACACCAAGACAAGAAAAGGGTTTCAGTGTTTTGTTTTTGTTTTGTGGATTGATGCTCAATCACACAAGTACCTCCCTTTTTTAGATGGGCAAGTGATTTTCAATCCCAAAATTGTGAAATGCTAGACATATGTATTTTCCAATCAAATAATTCAATTTTCATGTTCCTTTGTATTTTTTTGTTGATCTTAGCTGTTATTTTTCAAGACCCATTTTGTTGTTGACCAATTTCATCAATTTTTTTGATAAGGTGAGGCACCTCACATGGGGCGTCTATCATTGCCATTAGGGCATGAAAAATGCATGGTACATGTATGTTAGGTAAGATGATTCACCATTATTACTGGTATCCAAATTGATGCAGTTTCTATTGTTTGTAAGAAGTGCCAAGAACATAGTTTCTTATAGAATATGCATAATTTTTTAAAGGCATGCATGTCAACCATGTTAAGGGATACCCGGGCCTAAAAAATGAACGAGTCTTTGACATCGAAAATGGAAGCATTATTTTACATGGCTCCAACAATAGTTATTATCACCCATAACTATATTATCAATAAGTTAATGGATGTCCAACAAATCAATAAGCAAATTTTCTGGTCAAAAGGATACCATACATTTTTTATTGTTAGGGAGAAAAACTTGAGCTTCTCACATAGGTCCATCCAAACTCCCTCTCTATGTATAGATACCATCTCCACCCCACCCTATGCCCAATGAATGTGCCTTTAAATAGTGGGGATGACATAGATGCCACTTAAAAGGGGTAGATCCTTGGGATGTTCTACACACTATAAAATGGCTTACCATCTTAATTAACTACATGGAGGAGTAGTTTCCTACCAAATTGTGTCTAATAAGATTCTTTCAAGGAAGCACTAGTGATTGAAATTCATTTATGAAGTTGGGAAAAGATCAAATTGGAAACGAAAGATGAAGCAGTCTAGAATAGCGTTTGGTTGTGAGACCAGTGAGTTCACCTATTCATTGGCTTTTTTCTTATCTCTTTCCTATGTTATGAGTAATTCTTTTGTCTAGGTAGGAGATAGAGTTAGGAGAGTCCCCCAAAAAGAGATTTGGCATATGCTAGGAATTTCCATACTTACCTCTTGTAAAGCCCCTATCTCTCAACACAATAGCAGTAAGATATCTTAAATGAGGTTAAGGCTCACATAATATATTTTCCTTCCTAGTGTGAGTCTAAATTTTTCCTTCCCTATTTCACTAAGAGTGCCTATAGGTAGATTTAGTTTCTAGAGATAGTGTTATATCATGATGATAGAGCATAGATCCCTTAACTTTAGTTTGGCGGCACCAAAATGATGAAGAAATACAAAGGCCTTTCCTAATTGAGGTAGGCAAGTGTTATGGATCCTCTGACTCCCAATTGGGTTTCCTTCCCTTGTGTTGGGCCTCATCAGTGTTGCTTGTAGGTCACACTATGCTTTGAGAAGGGAAAACAATACCATAAATTTAGAGAAATTCACTCTAATATCATGACAATTAGTCATAAGTTTATTTTCTTTTTCAAATTAGTAAATTAACCAAAAAAAACCATCCACCCTTGCTGCATCCTGAGGTTCAAAAATGCCTAGCCACATAATTATACGTTTTTCTTATTATTGCCTATTCTTAATAAACAATTACTTAAGAAATAAGAATTGATTAAAATGAAAACTTATACTCATAATTGTTGTGTTGTAGAGGATTATCTATGTATTTATCTCATGCCACCAATTTACCATTTGTATACTTCCAGGGTAGCTCCAAACTTCTCTAACCTTTAGAGATGTGTTAGCCACCTCACCATATATGCTTTGGAGTGAGATTTGCTTCTAGCTAGTTCATATTCATTTGCTTGTTTATTTTGATTTCTATGTTTAGAGTCAAGTGTTTTCTATCCATATGAAAGGGTAAATATGTGGTACCCATACTTTTATGATGTGGAGTGGGAAGGTAATGAAGAAATCCTTACTCTACAAATTTTATAGATAGAAAAGCATCTTCAAGCTTGAAGTGGTGAGGATACTAGCAAGCTATAACTATAGATGGGAGTGACAATTATTGAAAACCAGAAAAACTCATTATCTAACAAATATGGATTATAAAATATGGATTTGATATAAGCATTTGAACGACACAACCTATATCTATATATATATATATATTATATATATATATAATATATATATAATATATATATATATGTTATTACTAAATCAAAATATACAATCCCTTTAGCTTTCGAAAATAGTGCACATGCACTTTTCAAGACACAACTAGTCACTATATTATTTAGTTATCACTAAACAAAATATAATAGTGACCCTTTGGGTACACTTGTCAAAACATGGAAAAAACAATGCTTACCTACATATGCCGATATGATAATAACTTACATGACATTCACCAGTGTCCAAGAGCATTGATAGCATATTAACAACATTGTTAGAATTTTTGTAGATATGCCACATTTAAATCATCAATTATTCTTGTGATGCCCTTGCCTTCTTGTGCTAGCATTCTTATTCTTGTGATGTCCTTATCTTCTTGTACTGGCATTCTTATTCTTGTGATCCCTTATCTTCTTTTGCCATCATTCAAAATGAAGTCCATGCATAATAATCTTTTTATTAATCTAGTGAATAATATTTTTGGAATCCCAAAAATAAAAACCATAAAAATTCTCATGAGTTGCAATTTTAAGAAAACCCAACCCTCCAATAACTCAACTTTAGCAAGTGTATCATACCCAATTCCTAACTTAATTTACATAGTTGATTTTAGTTACCATATCAGTTCCACATACTAAACTCAATTCTAACGTTATTAGAGAAAAAATATTAATTAAATATAATTTTTTTTAACTTCAAAAAAATTATTAATGGAACACTGAGAGAAGATATGGGATTGTGCCTCAACAAAATCTTCAACTTGAAACTTTAAGAAAACTAAATAAAAAAATTTAAATGATTTTATACAGCTTTATTTTAACGTAAAATGGATAATTAATTTTCGTGCAAAACTAACCAGCAGATGCTTAAATCGGATTGCTAAAGCGAGCACGAAGGACACAGCCTAATAAAGGATAAATTAAAATTTTTATTTAGGAAATGTGACCAATCAAAGTTATTAATTAATGGTAAATTAGAATTATTATTATATTAAAAAAAAATGGGAATTCTCAGGGGCCATGGTAAATTAGAATTATTATTATATTAAAAAAAAATGGGAATTCTCAGGGGCCATAGAAGGTAACTTTTATTGATTAGTTATTATTAGAAATTAAAGGTGATTAAAGATATGACTAAGCGGCAAAGATAAATTAAAGTTGAAGAGGAGTGCCGTGAGGGAAATACGTTGACAATTTTGGATTGAGATTTGCCTTGAATAAACCAAGGCGGCCGACAGAGTTGGATAATCGATGGCGAAGCCTGCGATTGGGTAATAGCCGCCGTCATGTCGGGAGTCACATGTGGAGTCGATTTAGATTTGATAGCCTGTTCACGCCATCCTTATCCCTATCATACCCGATTGCCGACGGACAGCAGTGGTTTTAAACCATTCACTTCGCTGTCGTTGTTCTAGAATTATTTTTGAAATTTACAATCAAGATTCAAAATAAATGCGTGGAAAATAGAAATTAAAATAATGTTTAATATTAGTATGGATAATGTTTATAGTAATGGGGTGTATGGGTAAGGTTATTAGTTTGAAATTTTGTGAGTAAAAGTTTAATTATGTTAAGGGTTTATGTGGTGTAGATATTTTCATGTTAAGGGTTGGTGCGGTTGTTTTTATGGTTTATATCCATTCATGTTAAGGGTTAATATGGTCTAGGCTGGGTGTTTCTGTTGTATCAGAATACAGTGATAAATTCAAAGAATGTGCTTCGTGCCTCAACATGAATACAAAATGTGCTTCCCCAAAGCATCTATTTTACATAGCTAATTTAGGAAGCAATGAACTATGCCGTAGTCTTTAATAGCATATGAATTCCACCATGTGTCATTTCAACGAGGGCAAGTAATACACTGATCAATGACCATAAGCAAGTTTGACATTGTTTAAATATATTTTATAAATTCAAAGTATGGTGTATATGTATGTAAATTGAAAAGTATTGATCGAATTTCTTTTTATTTATTTTGTTAAAAATAAAATTCACGGTTACCTCAAGGAGCTTATCTTTCTATTATTGAATAAGAATCACATTTATTTAAGAGGGGTAAATTTTTAATTCCAAATTTGCTTGGTTGATGTATTGGAAGAATATAAGTTTGGAACTGCACAACCTCGGTGGAAATAGGTCATTGAACTTACCCTTCAATTGTTGATGCATTGGAAGAATACAAATTTGGACCTCAGCAACCTTCGTGGAAATTATATAAGGAATGACAAAACAAGTTTGGAATTGGGTACCATGTTGGAAAATTGAAATAATGTAGAAAAGACAAAGCTAATGCTAGGACATTACCTTTTTAAATTTCTTATTAGAATTAGTAAATTCGTAATTCTTATTGAAAAAAAAAATATATCTTATATGAAAAAAAGAAGGTAATTTTTCTATATTAGGAATTTATATAATAAAAAAAAATCAATTAAAAAAAGATAATTTCCACTTACAAAAATTTAAATAATAGTAAATTGGTTGGCAAATCAATAACTCCAATAAAAAAAATAAAACAATAACTTTTATTTTAGAGAAAAATTTAAATTATTAAATTTTTATATTTTCATTAAAAATTTGAATAAGATTGATTTCTAATTTAAATTTATAAATAAAAATAAACTAAAAAATAATATTAAATATTTTTAAGATGTTTAGCTTCTATTTTTTTTTTTGTCTTTTATATAAAGTCTAATTTTTTAATTTCATTCGAATTTTAATTTTAATTGGGTAACCATGGTTTAAATGCTCTGAGATCTAAATTTCTCAAACTACAAATTAAATCTGATATAATCTCTAATAAACTTAAAACATTTAACAAACTAAAAAAATATTAATACTAATGAACCAGGGAAAAACCATGGAATCTGACCACGCGAGGAAATGCATAGAAAGGGCACAAAGGCAAATTGTGAGAACGAATATTGTGAGCAAGCATTCGCAGAGTTTGAGGACGCGGATTGTGAGGAAGTCACCGGGATGACAGGATGGTGATGGGAGGTGAAAAGAAGTAGACAAAGATTTAGATAGGAAGGATCAGTAAATAGGTAAAAAATTTTGGGTGGCAGAGGAAAGATCAAGAATATAAGAGCTTTCAGGGGCGGGTCTATAAAAGTGCTTATGGCTGTAGTTAGTTGGTATAAAATTTAAGTTTCATTAATTTTTATATGAGAAGAGGTTAAGGATGAAAATATTTGTTTTGAGAATTAAATTATTTCTAACTGCAATGCATTCCATTGGTTAACAAATTCTTCTATACAGCATTAAAATCGGTTCCGGTTAAGGAATATTATACCAGAACTCAACTATCCCCTTTCAAAAGCCATTCAACTTAATTGCGAAAATAATTAAAATTAAAAATTTATATTGGTAAGGAAGAGGTTTATTCAAAGAAATGAGGCAGTGAACTATACGACCTTCAGTCAATAATAGACCAAATAATTGAGGTGAGTTTAACAGTCTCAATAATGTTAAGGGAAAAGTGGATGAGATTGGCCGACTGATTAAAATGAATTTTTATTGGGTGTATTGAACTTAAGCTTATTAGTCTCTGCTTGGGATTAATAGCGATCGATAGATCGTTGACCAGCGATTAATTAACTTTGACTAAATAAAATTTTCGGTACATGTCAAGTTTAAACCAATGTTTGAAATAAAATTTTCTGCTCATATGGTTGCAAACAAACTTTTATCCAAACTTTCAACTTGCACCTCTTATTGCAGGGGAGACTGCATGATTTTGATGAAACTTAGGATAATCTGTTTGAAATTTAACAAATGCATATTTTGATGAAACAAATATTGGGGCAATATGATGTTATCCAAAGTAAGGTTGATATGCCACTTGTCTCGTGCATAGCTTTGTGGCAAGCTGCATGTAATCACCTGTCTCATGCTGGACTCAATACTGTCTCACAATACTACCCTTCCATTACAAACGGACAACATTACAGACGGACAACCTCTTTAACAGAAGCTCAAATTCTTATGGACTCGTGCTGTCTTCTAGATTTAGATTCCATAGATTATCTCTAACTTGACTATCCTGCACAACTTGCACAAAGGTGAGTTTTTTTTTACAAGAATGGCTTTAGAAGCGATTGAAGGTCCGCTTGTCTGGGGTTTCCATCTTCCTGTTACAGGTATTAATCTCTCTTCTTATTGTTGGTTCTCTACTGTGTCAATCGTTTTCCCTCTTTCGGGTTTTAAGTGACAGCTAATACATAATCTTTCTGTGGAGGAATGGCTACGCATCCTGCCACAACGTTGGGAGGCAGAACAACTTACAAGCCTGTCTCAGGACTTAAAAAAAAACCGGGTATGTTTATATCTTTCTATTTGAAAGCTTTCCTCACTCAACTAAGAGTGAAAAGTGCTTTAGTTTCCTTTAAAAGATTTTAACTTAGTATTTTTTGGTAGGGCCAACTGTGGCTTCTGCCTATTAATTTGGTTTAAACCATCTCCGGACCTGATTGCGAGACAAAAGTCCAGAAATCGGTTTCTCGGAGCTCTATGGTCGCTCTTAAGTGTCGGGGCGTATTACCAGGATTGTCAAAGTTGGTCTTTAATTCTGTGTCGAAGGTGTTACCAGGTTTCCCAAGGCCAAAAATTAGGGTGAAAGTATGACCTGCGTGTTGGTAAATTTAAATTTTAGATTTCTCGATAGCTTAATCCTGAACAAAAGTAAAATAAATCTACGTTGATCCTATAACATCTCTTACTTTTGTAAAATAGTTTGTATTCGTGTACCATAATGTTAGTTAGATTTACTTATTACATGATTTATATGTATATCAATATAGGATAAATCACTCTTAGTTTTTGTGCTCGTATACAATTTAACTCAACTCTTTTATATATTGGTTTTTTTTACTATGAATATACAAAATTTATTTTCTTCTATTTTTTTCTCAAGTCGTGTAATTTTATGAATTGTGAATTATTGAAAGATTTATAGTGACTGAATATTTTACGAATTGAAAGGACTGTAAACTGTGATAGACTTGATTTGGTGAAATAATGGAATTCCTGATTTTTACTGGTTACAATTAGTATGAATAAAGGCTTAAATTAAATAGTCATGGAAATTGAAATAAAACCAATGTAAAAAGATAAAACGTCTGATTAACTTAATAGATATGGCATGGCTTATGGAAAGTCATAGAAAGTTGGATTTATATGTATTTTGTGATATTTTTTATTATATCATAGGCCAAAAATTAGGGTGAAAGTATGACCTGTGTGTTGGTAAATTTAAATTTTAGATTTCTCGATAGCTTAATCTTGAACAAAAGTAACATAAATCTACGTTGCTCCTATAACATCTCTTACTTTTGTAAAATAGTTCGTATTCTTGTACCAGAATGTTAGTTAGATTTACTTATTACATGATTTATATGTATATCAATATAGGATAAATCACTCTTAGTTTTTGTGCTCGTATACAATTTAACTCAACTCTTTTATATATTGGTTTTTTTTATTATGAATATACAAAATTTA
>APFE030296737.1:0-44053 GCA_000404065.3 Pinus taeda
GACCATCGCACCCTACAAAGGAGAAATTCAGTATGCATCACACCTTGTACACTGGGAAGGTGATATGCATCGCACCCTCTACACTGGGCTTTTAGTATGGTCCAGTTTTGACCATTTATGAGTAATTTTTAGTGGAGAACTTCTGGGAGATGATGTAATCATCCGACCTTGTTCCTTTAGGCAGTGAGGCAACACTTTTAGGGACTTAGGAGCCCTTAGTTTATGGACATTTATGATTGGGGTTGAAGTGCCCAAAAATGTCTATAACAATCCTCTAAATGAGTTGAGTTGCTTCTTATATATAGTCATCTTAGGTGATCGAATTCTTCTAATGAGGTTGAATTTTTCTTCCTTGAAGCTGACTTGGTGGAGGAGGTGTAATTGACCTAATTTACATTAAAATAATTTTATTTCTTGACAAATAATTCCCAATAAGGGTTCTTTACATTGTGAAATGGACAAGGACACTTAACATAAACTGTAGAAGTCTTCAATGGAGACTTTGAACTAAGAATAATTGACCCAGGCATGAAACCCATGCTTTAATAACCGAATTTATTTCATAATATTTTGTTTCTCTCTTTTGACAAATACATTTCAAATATAATTATGAAGACTGACACTAGTTACATTCTTCAACAATTATAACATTGTTGACATCAAATAAATCTTTATCAAGCAAGTTAGGTTCAAGAACAACACATTAGCCATAATGCCAACACCCTCGTATGTCCGTGTGGCTATATTTTACTGGGGGGCACTCTTTCTTTATTTTAGTTGTTGTTATTGTTCTCCTTCCCCATTCCTTTTCTTTATTTCTTTTGTTTTTGGGCATCTTTGAGAAAAATCCCAATATAAGCCACTTCTTGAAAATGAGTCCAATTACCTAGTTGGAAATTTATTTCCATTGATAGTTCCTTATCAAGATACAATTCTACACATATCTTGGCACAATATTACATGCCTTCTCGTGGTTCTACTCAATCGATATAGTGACCTATAGAATTTCTAATGTTCTTGAAGGTGTCCTCATTCCAAAAATGAAGGGGGGGGATATAAAAATTTAACCTAAATAAGAAAAAATGATTGAACAACATTTTCTGGATTGAAATTTAGACTCTAATTTATATACAAACCGCGAGACCCCATAAAATATGACCCACTTCAAAAAATTAATTACAAATATGCTTTCTTTTAAAAGAGGAAAGAGAAAAACCCACAAGTCTCCAATTTTTATCCACCCAGAGTTTAAAGAGCATGGTTAGGTCCATAAGCCTATAGATTGTTTGATCAAGCCTCTCTTTGCTAACCTAAGAGCCATTGCATGGGATTGGTTGACACAAATAGCAATTTTCTAAACGTCATTTGCTTTAATAAAAAATGGGCCAAATTGGAGTGATGGAACCGTAGGTTTCCAACAATTAGTGCATTGAAATCATTCATATCAGGATCATGTGGATAAAATAGAAGGTTAGGCCCTCCATAACCTAAAATTATTAGCGAGGTGACTAGGGTTTCTTTAGTTGTTTCCTTGATCATTCTTATCTTTAAAAGGAGGACATGGGGGTGGGATTTGATCCACTTATGTGTGCATGAGTCACAAAAGAATCAATATGGACATGGGGTGGGATTTGATCCACTTATGTGTGCACGAGTCACAAAAACATCAATATGGTTTCTCTAGATGCAACACATGGATAAACATGTCTATTTTGGAATAATGTTACCATAAATTAAATTTAATTATTAATAACTATGCTGATAGAAGTGTATATTTTAGAATAGGACTTTCAAAGTTTTACTTTAATTATTAGGTGGACTAATGAGCAGCTAGAGATCACACTCGACCCTTAGCATGGCTATATTTTTTTTCCCATGGAGTTTTGAACTGGTTACCTTTTCACCATGGAGTGCCTTAACAGAACACCCTGTCACCATATGATCTACACCTCATGGGCTATGTTTAACTTATATATTAATTTTTTTATAATATTAATAGATATGATAATTTAAAGCAAATTTATAATTTACTTATATTTTATGTTTTTTATTTTAGGAACCTATGATATATTATGGAGTAAGTGTTTTGATGCTTAGTACAGATTGATGATTAGCCATTTAATTTATATGGATGCACTAGTTATTAGATGGGTGATATGAATTTAACCTCCATGGAATATTGTAAAATATTCATAGTGGTATAAATAAATCAATGGTTGATATTTATTTCAAAAATAGTTATGCTATTTTTACCTTTTCAATTAACTCGATTAATTAAAAAATGTCATATCAACAAGTGTCATTTGAAGCGAGTTATGATTTTTCGGGTATGTGGTATTCATAAACCATGATATTGTGATTCTTATTTATAGATTAAGAATCTCCATGTTAAAGTCGACGTAAATGGCCATGATCAAGAATCATGTTACATTTATTTAAATGTATATATATTTAATTTATATATTGATTTTTTTTTAAATTTTAAATTAATAAAATATTTACTAATATTTAAAATAGAGTTATAATTTAGTGATTTTTTATAGATTTTTAAATGTATAAAGCAAGTGTTTTAATATTTAATATGGATTGACATCTATTAACATTTATTAGCCGTTTAATTTATATAACTATGTTAATGCATAGTATTATTACTATTAAAATGTCCAACATCCTTATATCAATTAAGATATTATTTCTTTATAATCTACTGAAATAACAATTAAACAAAAACTAGATCTTCCCATTTTAATAAGGTTGGGATCTCGAACAAGTTCAGAGGATTTTTCTTCAGTGTCTACTTATTCAGGTTGTGCAATATTTATGTCGAGTATGGGATTAAAAAAAAAAAACCCAAATCTTCCTATTTCAATAAGGTCGAGAGATCATGATTTTTCTTCAAGTGTTTACTTATTCAAGTTTATATGGAGTATGGGATAGTGCAAAATTTGTAGGAAGAAATATGGCCACACCAAAATACTTAATAATGTAAAAGTAATTATTATTATGGTTTTTTTTGTAAATTATTTCTATTGTTTTAAAGAAAAAGTGGATTACGTCAGGAAACCAGAAACATCCAGATTACAATCCTTCACCTCCTAGTATTAGATACCAGGATGTTTCCAGGATTTTTTTTTTCCCTTTCACCTGCGTACATGAATCCATCCTTGAGTGTTATCTATAACAACTGAAGATATACCAATTTCCTCATTTTTTTATAAAGCTCCATAACTACTATTTTTGTCAAGGTCATTGTTTCTTTCTCGTTATCTGAATGGTTTGACTCATGAAAACACTTTGGGCCACAAATATATGACACAATTAATGCTGATGCTATTTCACTATCCTTCAGCAGGAGTTTCTCCTCTATAGAGGGATGATTTAATGCAACTAGGGGCTGAACTGGATTTGGAGAGGCTGAGTTGTCTAGGGGTAGATTCTTTTGCTGAGAACTATCATTTCTCTAGCCGATAGAGTTCCTAGAACCAACTGAAGGCTTCAAGTCTCACCATCCATGTCTATATTTCTTCATCACCTGGGATTAAAACACATTTTCAGAAGAAGGACATACATTCTAAAGGTGCATAGGTTGTTGGCCCCTTCTGTACATGAACACTATATTTTCATAATCCAATGGTTAGGTATAATCCTTACCCTTGAACATGAGGATGATTTTTTCTCATAAACCTTTAGTGAGGTATACTTTTACGCAGATGTGGACAAAAGTGATTATCTCTTTTCCCAATCTGTCACTATCTACTTTAATAAATTGACCTATTGAATTTCAAATATCTTCAAGGATCTCTAACTAGATGCATTGAAGGGGTAAGTTTGGAAGTCTAAACAACAAAGGAACATGCATATATTTCATAGTAAGAGGGGTAAACTCTAGAAACCATGGATGGATCTAAAGACCATATTTTCCCTAAAACCAAAGCTCCTTATCAAAAACCTTTTTTCGATCTTCAATATTTTTAAAGAAATCCACAAAATAACCTTTCGAACAATATAACAACTCTATGTTTTGGGAGTAGTTCTGGTAAAACCACTCCTAGAGGGCAGAAAACGAGGGCCAAACACCATTGAAATAAAATATAATTTCTAATTGTTTATACTCTTACACTCTTAGCTTGACAATGGAATCATTCACCTCTAGCGATGGGATCCCTGAAGAACGTTCCACTAGAAAATCTTGGCTTGAGAGTCCCTTAGGAGGTTGAGAGTTGGGGATGAGATTTAGGGCATCCATCAAAGATGTAACCCTTTTTTTCGAGGAAGTATCATTTCTCCTGGAGCCTCCTTTGAGGACAGAAATTATAGATATGGTGGCATCCCTCTTGATACCATAATCTCCAAGGCCTTTTGTTATCTTTAGTTGTCTCCCTTTGTAGAGGAGATGCATCTCCCCCATAGAGATTCCTTCCATAATTGAATGTTGTTAGTCAGCTCACTCACAACATCCATTGCCCTGACCTATAAGAAAAGAGACTCTCCTAACATGCACCTAACAAAAATTTGAAATGTTTGGAGATGCAAGTCCCCAAAATTTGGAAGGAGACTTTTTTTAAAGACTTTGTATTCTTCGCCCTACCCCTAGTGGGTATCTCTTGGTATTTCAACAACCACTTTTCTAACATCCCTTTGATGGCTAAAAATGACCAAAATCAACAATGGGGAGATCACCCAACCAGGGCCCCAAAATAAGCCCTTATCCATTTGAAATGGTGGTTCTAGTTGGTTCTAATGGGTCTAGTTACCTCCTCACTCTCCCTGCTGACTTATGATATATCTAATTATTCATAAACAAGAAGATAGATATCAGATTTACCCTCTTTCAGAGATCGTGCAAAAAATAAACCCTTAAGTTGAAACAAGGGCTCAACCAAGCCACACTATAGTTTTCTCTTGTGTAAGGATACTTCTAAGAATGCAATTAGTTAATATAATTATAAATCTTATTCTATATTCAGTGCAAAAAATTCAAGGAAACTAATATAATTTTATATCTAACATATAACTACCAAATAACAGGTGTAAAAAATCAAATAAAAAGGGGATTTAACATGATTTTAATGATCCATTTTGAGCTACTGAAGAAGTTCTAACAACTGATATTATAAAGTCAATACATACTCTATTTTACAGATTAAAATAACAAAATATGAATTACTGGATAATGTAAATATTTCACACAATTAAATGATAATCAAATCTATTTTAAATGAAAAATTTCTCAATAAATAGTTCCTCAAAATTTTGATTAAAGTAAGAGAAAATTGGAAAATCAATAGAAGATCAATACAAATACAAGATAAGATATATGATCTAATAAAAAATCATTCTCATATCTAACAAAAGTGAAAAACATGAAATAATTGGCACATATATGCCATTAAAAGAGTAAAATTTGCATTAACAAATAAAACTATTTGAATACAAATAAAACCTTAAACCATTGCCTATTTTACAATGAATCTCATAACAATCCTCTCAATTCTTTCACTTGTTTTAGCAAAGAAAATAACTACAAAAGCTCTAGATCTCCTTCTTAAAGATAGATTAGATATTGAAAGGAATACCCCCAAAGCTCATATCTATGTATGCCTCTCCTCTTACAACAAAAACCCCCCTTACAAAAGTGCAAAGAGTCCTTCTTTGTAGAACACCTATGGACTTTTTTTTTGAAAATTACTATTTTCAGACATTGAACTATTATTGGATTTAATAGTGATGGAAGTGTTGGAATTAATGCTTACATTCCATGTTTGAGAGATTGGTTTGTGATGGTTGAGAAATTCTCTCAACCTCTCTCTCTAAATTAGGAATAAGTTGGATCTTAAAAACTCTATTTAATAGAGTGATCCCAATGTAATCTCTGTGTGAGTGTGTTTTGCACATACACCATTTGTGCATAATATTGTGTTCCTGTAATTGAGTTTGATTTAGCCATTTTTATCTTGGTATCAGAGCACAGGATCAGAGGCCTGTGTAGTGTGACTGAAAATTTTCTACCTACGATTCTAATATCAGCCTCCCATTGTGGATGACGAATGGAGTTTGTAGGATTAGGGGCATGTCGGAGCGAAGGTATATTGAGTGATTAGAGTGATACTCGCTGCTGATTTATGAAAGACGAAAGGCATGTAAACGAGCCTCGACATCGGTGGCCAAATGCTGGAGTTTGGCCTTGACAGGAACGAGAGACTAGAACATGGATCAGGCTGGAGTGCGGGAAAGGCAGTGACTCGAGGCAACAGGATCGCATCGGCTTCTACAAAAGATAAAGTGACATTCTTGGGATGAGCTACGGATCAAACCTGGATTGCAACAACCAGACGCCTTTCGGCGCTGCAGTTCAATCTGAACCTCGTCTTATCAAAACAATGGTTTGAACACTTTTCATAAATCTGAAATTTGGGATTAGCATCCGTTCGATCCCCATTTGTGTACCTGTTTGCCATATATTCACAAGCATGTGGAATCAATGAAACTGTTATTCAGAGCACGGAACAATTTGGATTGATCCGTCCGGGAGATTAATTTCTGTTGTTGGAGCATGGTAAAGAGCTTTTCAATTTAGCTATTTTTATCACTGACAATTCCTCCTATTTCGGTGAGTCTTTTCTTATGTTATAAGCAGCCCACCTCCAGATCAGTATCCTTCTTTGCAGAGGAAGCTACCCATGATCTGAAAATTTCGTTATCAGAGGGATTGGGTTATTACTATGTTTTTGCTGACCAAATGGTATGCAATACCTCTGGTGAGCCAGGACTGCTCTGCAACGACCAGGGCGTTGAATTCGTTCAAGCTGCTGCGAACATAGGACTTGCTGAGTTAGATTTCTACAATCCAGATAAAACCATTGAGGGGAAGCTCGTTCCAATGCTTTCAAATAACTCCGTATTTTCTAGTGAGGTAACAAATTCAGTTGTGGAGGTATTATTATGGGGTGCACATTTGATAATAGGATTGCTGATGCATTTTCTACCAATATGTTTTTATTATCGTGGGCAAAGCTTACTCGAAAGGAGTCCATTGAAATGTTGACACCTAACTTTGATATATCCGTATTTGGTGTATTTTTCGGGAGTTATTAAACTCTTTTAAAATAACCAGCTGTTCAACTATGTGTCTGATGCCAGTATGCCAGTATTTAAAGATCAAGTAGTAGTAAGGCTAAATATGGATGGTTGTCCAGATAGTATGGCAGTTGCGGATCTAGGGAAGGATCCCTCATTAGTGGTAGACTTGGAAGTGGTTTCCTAATGAGGTTATGCGACAGATTGGGATGCTGTCCAGTAATTGACTTCGGGAGATCCTTGATTCGGGAGTTGAGAAAGGAACTCGGGAATCCAACTTGCCAACTACACCTTTCCGAGGGTTACGAGGCAACTTGATGGAGCATGTACTACTGACAAGCTTGATTATTTTTTTATTTTGATGTAATGTAATCATTAAGGGGGGATGTTGGAATTAATGCTTACATTCCATGTTTGAGAGATTGGTTTGTGATGGTTGAGAAATTCTCTCAACCTCTCTCTCTAAATTAGGAATAAGTTGGATCTTAAAAACTCTATTTAATAGAGTGATCCCAATGTAATCTCTGTGTGAGTGTGTTTTGCACATACACCATTTGTGCATAATATTGTGTTCCTGTAATTGAGTTTGATTTAGCCATTTTTATCTGGAAGCCACGATGGAAATTATGTGACGACGTAATTATTTTATTATTATTTGAGTTAATAAATAAATTGTTTGGAAAAAATTCCGAAAAGAGCACTAGAGATTAGAATACTTATTTCCAACTTAGACAAAAATGTTGGTGGTTCAATCCACATGACAGACCTTCCCTAAAAGTATCCTAAAAATCCATAAGAGAAAATAATTAAAAGAAATTAGATCAACATCATGGGAGAGAAAGATTATCTTAATCACTTGGCTGGATAAAAATACTAAGTAAGGTGGATAAAGAATTATGGGAGAGAAAGACAAGCTTTAGAGAAAAAGAAAAGAACCCTTTTGAAAAAACCAAAACAAAAAGGCCTAGGCAAAAGGTTGACAAACCTTAAAACATGACGCTGCTAAAATATGCCGTGAAGAAATCTATAAAAGAAACTAGCTAGGAATAAAGGAGGTTGTTGATTCCTGAAGGCAAGAAGGTTTGAGTTAAAGGGGAACTACGGGAGGCAGTTCATGGTTGGGTGGAACATGCTATGTTCTTGAACACTACCAAGCATTCAATTATGGTGACGTGAAATTTTATTTTACCTTATATGTTGATATTAGCTCTAATGTTTTGTTGTTAGAATTAACATTGAAAATTCATAAAATAAATTGTTTAAGTTACTAATTGCATGTGTGTTGAGTTTTTACTAGTTGCATGCCTATTAAATTCTTGCAACAAGTCATCTTGATGAAATATATGATTATGGTGATTGTAATTTTTCATAGTAGAATGAATGGATGAGTATGGAGGAAAAAAAATGGGTTACGATATGCATGCATTAATAAAGTACTTAGCATAGGGAATTTGGTTAGGATTCAATATGTGATAAAATACTGTGAATGAAGGTGTTGGGCGCGAGATCCCCCAAGGGCAGTTTTGGGGCTAAAAGCACATATTTTGGTCAAATTTTGTAATCCAAGTGTAAAGACTCCGAATTTTGTGGTCGTGGAGTGCGTAGATGTTAAAGAGTCCTAGGGTTGTCTTCCCTTATTTTGGAAATGTAATGTCGGCTATAAAAGATCTACCCATGGTTCATGGACCATGGGATTGTATAAATAGAGCTAAGCTCTAAGAAGTTAGAATAAGGAAGAAATCAATGAAGACAATATAATGTATGAGAGATAGCTCTGAAGTAGAAGTCTAAGTTTGGGTCGTAGCGTAGGTAGAGGCTCTGCAGCTAAGTTCGCAGAGGCCTAGAAGTCTACAGTTGAGTGCATGGACCCTTGCAGCTGAGTGCACAGGGCGAGCCAAGTTTCTAATTGTTCAGAATTATCAATAAAGAGAAGTATTCTACAATTCCTGCATCTTTACTTCCTGTTTATGCATCTTGTTATGTTGGGTATGAATTTCACTTATAATTCTTATATGATGCGCGAATGTATGTAAATGTGTTGGTTAAGTGAACGCAAGTAAGAACATCTGTTTATGCAAAGCTAACTAAGATCAGTTAATAAGATAAGTAAAGCACTTAGCCTAGTTTTGGAAATATCACAGTTTGCTTCCCTAACAACGCGAAAGTCCCTGAGCCGTAGGTTAGAGCTGCGCGAAAACCAATTGTACCCTTTCGTGAAGGTACTAAAGGGTGGAAGAGAGGGGTAAGAAACCTGCGCGAAGGCAAGTATAGTCAGAATAAACTGACATCACAACCATCTCAAGGGTGTGGAAACTTGCTTCCAGCATCCCCCCATACTGCCTCAGGTGAGACTTCAGTCCGCGCTTTGCGAGCTGATGACGAAAGGGCCAGTAGTGTAGAGATTTGTTTGTCTAACTAACGCTGAACTTGGGTCAGGCCCCCTCAAGCCAAAAAATGGTTCCATTTCCAGAACCGGAATCTGCATAAGAGATGTGTGATGTTGTATCACTGGAATCCAACTAAGAAAGAAATCGAAGGCTGGTTGGACAAAAGGATTCATGAGTTTGCGGCACAAGAAACCAGAAACTCGTGACTATGAAAAGAACAGTGGTTGGACCAATACCTGTATATGGAGATCCATGAAATATTTTTTGCCTCCTTTCCTACTAAGCTATATGATTGGATCACGAAGCTAGCAGATAGCCAAGGAAGGTGGAAACTTGACGGTCCTATTGTGTGGACCCTAGAGCTAGTGCAAAGGTTGGAAGCATTGGAGGATAAGATCGCCTGCACTGTCAATCATTGGCTTGATTGCGGCATAGGAGGATTTATTACTAAGTTCACGGTCGACACCTCAGTCAACTATAGTGAGGTGGAGTGACACTTTTTTAAAGGACTGCGAGGTAAGTACATAAAATCTTTGAATACTTGGATTAAAATTTTGTTGTGCAAAAAATAGGTTATGTAGCTACCTTGATGTTTTGGACTACATGAAGTGGAAAAATTTATAGAAACATAGGAAATAAGGGTCCGGAGTATATCCCCTTGATTTCGCCTCTGCGAGGAGATGAAGAAGGGATAGCGAAGGTCTCTCTGTGAAGTGCTATTCAGTTAATAAGGCAAGGATTCCCGTGAATACCACCTTTGCCCACACCACCTCTGACTTCACTGCCATCACCTCTAACTTCACCTGTACCACCTCCACCTCCACCATGGTTCAATATGGAAAATAGAGTGAAGTTTCCTTTGTTCAAAGGCTTGGGAAATGAGGACCCAGATCAATTCTGGTTCATTTTTAGGGTTGTATGGGAAGCTCAAGGTGTTACATATGATCACATAAAGAAGGTGACACTGGTTAGTGCTCTGTAAGATCACACACTAACCTGGTATATTAATTACTCTAACGATGACTTGAATGCTAGAGTAGCGGACATCCAAGCAGTACTAAATAGGGTGTTTGGTAGGCCTAAATCTGAGGTGCAGTCAATTGTGGGATTCAAAGAGATCACAATGCAACTAGATGAGACACCTTGGGAACTAGATCAGAGGCTGAAATGTACGACCCACGAAGCCAACATGAATTTGATAGATGGATAGCATCGCGAATGGTTTGTGGCTTCGCTACTACCACACTTGAGGAGACTGTCACAACAAAAGATAACAACTCAGGCAGAGGCCTTGGAGATTGCTATGAGACTACATGAAACTCTGATGCAAGATCCTAATCTAGGAGTCCAACATATCCATGTGTAACTGAAGAATTTGTGCCTTGAGATGCAAAGTTTGAAGCAGGAAAGGACGGTTCGACTAGAGGTATGCGAAGAGGTATGGTGTTTGAAATGCAAAAGTCAGGGTCATGACAAAGAACACTTCCTAGTCTTTACAAACTACCTTCCAGGAGGAGGACCGATGCCTTTAAGGCCGATAGCTCAAGCATGACCTAGTGTGGTGCCTGCTTTATGGTGTGCTATCTGTCAGGTAGCCAGAAAACATGCCACAGATAACTGTCACTCGCTGCAGAAGTATGTGCAAGCACTGCAACATTTGTTTTGTAACTTTTGTAGGTTGGTAGGACATGATGAGCGTACTTGCAGGAGCTACGAATTGATGATGGATAGAACTCTTGCCTACAGGGTTCAGGGCGAAACACAACCCCTTTACTAGAATGCAGAAAATGCGCGGACAAGATTTCAGGGGTGTGGATGAGGCCGAGGAGGAGGAGGACTTGGTAGAGGTCGAGGATATTTTATTTTCTACAATTGCGGAGGACCAGTACATTGTGCCCACAATTGCACTAATCCAATGCATCCGTCGTGTAAGTATTGTATGTTGTTTTATCATGAAATGAAAGATTGTCCTATGCTGATAGCTAGGATATGTGAAAAAGGAGCGCTACTACCTCCCTCGACTCAAAACCTGTAGATGATGAGGTCTGAGCCACGCGAGGAAGATCCAAACGTAAATATAGTGCTCCGAAAGTGGAATCGTGGCGGGAGATGACAAGGGGAAACAACCAGAAGACAATACCTGGGTTTGCAAAGCCCCAATAAAAGAGGCTAAGTTAAATTTGGAGTGCACTCCTGAAACATTCATGGAAGCTAAGAAGAGCTTCGTTGAGGCCTCCACCTCAGAAAGCAAGGATAAGCTTCAGTCGGAGATGGACCCCTCTATGCTCACAACTTTCCTGGAAACCTGTATGAAGTTACTGCGTGATAGTAAGGCCGTTAAAGGGCTACAAGAACTCATCAATAGATGTGCTAGAACCATGCCAGGTGAACCGCACATAATACGAAAGATTGGCAAGCATAAGACAAGGACGAGGTGTGAAATGAGACTCACTGCGCAGATCGGAGAATACGAAATGGATCAAGTCATTCTGGATTTTGGGTTAGATGCGAATATCCTACCAAAGCAGACTTGGGAGAGAATGGGGAGACCTACATTGCAATGGTCTCCGATTCAACTAAGAATGGTGAATAAGCAAAAAATCATACCCATGGGGTGGCTGCAGGGAGTGACCATGGATATTGAGGGAGCGAGTGCGCTGGCAGATTTTGAAGTAATAGAGATAGTAGATCATAGAAATCCATACCCTATGCTCTTGGGAATTAACTGGGCTACTAATATGAATCGGGTAATCAATTTGATGAAGCGAAATATGATCTTTGAGAAGAAGTCACTATGCATAATAATACCCTTTGATCCTGCTGAGGGATCGCGCTATACAGAACCAATCCACGATTATGAGAGTGATAATGATCTAGACTGCATCTATAAGATAACAACGCGAGACAAAGATTGGGTGAATCCCACCACGGATGGATAGATTACGTGGGATCGCGAGAGTTCCTGCACTTTGGACTTCAATGAAGAAATAAAATGCTGGCATAATCAATTACATGAAGTAACTATGCTGAATTGCAACATGATGACCTGATCGGTGCACTGTGTGTCGTTAGAGGAAAAAATTCTACCTATTTATGATGGTATAAATGAGGTAGATACCTTTGTGGATGCATTTGAAAGGGAGGTGCCAGAAAAGCAATGCTTCCAGGCCTTGCACTGCGCACTGCACGCTATGCCTGCAAGATGGTGGGGTACTCAAAAGGGAAGCTTCAATGATTGGTGCAAATGTAGGAGGATGATGAGAGCACAATTTGGGAAAACTAAGATGCGACTGATAGACAAGTATGATGGGCAGAATGATCCGCACACGCAGTTGGCCAAGGCAGAGAAGAACTATTCTACCACTGAATGCGAGGGGCTAGCTATGGTGTATGCGCTCCAGAAGTATCAACACTACTTGCTAGGAGGCCACTTTAATATGTATATGGATCACTCCGCGCTGAAGTACCTTGTCAATAAGCGTGTGTTGGGGGTGAAAAACTACAGATGGTTCTTATTGTTCCAAGAGTACAATTTTGAAGTGGTTATGAAGCCTAGACGATTGAACATGGGACTAGATCATCTGTCGCACTTCGAAATAGGGGAGGAACCTACTAACTTGGAGGAAGGATTACCTGACACGCATCTATTCGTAGTGTGTGTTGCCGATGGTGATTTTGAGGATATAATACACTTCCTAACAACTAGAAGCACACCAAAAGGACACTCTCTCAAGCAAAATAAGGAATTAGTGGCGCGCGCGGAAAATTTATCTGTCATTGTTGGGCATCTATACAAGATGGGGGCTGATGAGATATTACGACGGTATGTACCTGAGTTTGAACAAAGCAGCATCCTCGCAAATGCTCATGGGGGTGCTACGGGTGGACATTATGCAGGAAGAGAAACAACGCAAAAGATTCTACACGTCGGGTTGTAGTGGCCAACCCTTCATCAGGTTTCAAAAGCATATTGCAAGGCATGTGATGTATGTAAAAGAACAGGTAGGCCATCGTGGAGGGATGAAATTCCTTTGAATCCACAAATGACATTGCAACCCTTTGAAAAATGGGCAACAGATTTTGTAGGACCCATTTAGCCACAAGGAAAGACAGGAGCGAGGTACATTATCACTGCGACAGAGTAATTGACTCATTGGGCAGAAGCGTAGCTGGTAAAGGATTGCACGGGCGTGATGATCGTGAAGTTTCTATTTGATCATGTACTGAAGCGACTTGGATTTCCAAATATCTTGATGAGTGATCGTGGTACGCACTTCATGAATGAGACGATTAGTGCACTAAAGGAGGAATTTCAAGTGTATCACCAAAAGAGCAAATCTTATGACCCATAGGCTAATGGGATAGTGGAGGCATTCAAAAAAGTGCTTGAAAATGCACTGACCAAGGTTTTCAATGGTCAACGAAGTGATTGGGACCTACGCATACCTACAGTATTGTGGGCTTATCGAACAACATGCAAGAAACTGATGGGATAAACCCCTTTTAGGCTTGTCTATGGTGTGGAAGCTGTAATGCCTATGGAATACATCATGCCTAGTCTGCGCATAGCAGCGCTCACAAGCATCACAAATCACAGAGCTGTGGAAGAAAGGCTCACGTAGTTGGATGAGCTTGAAGAAGAGAGATTTTTGGCTGGATTTCACCAGCAGGTCCAAAAGAAGTGTGAAAAAGTGTGGCATGGCCAACATATTAAGCTATGCACCTTTAAGGTGAATGACTTGGTGTTGTTGTATGACAGTAATTTTGATCAATTTCCAGGGAAATTCAAAATGCATTGGCTGGGGCCCTATGTTATTAAGGAGATTACCGATGGTGGCACGGTCTAGTTGGTTAAGTTGAATGGAGATCCCTTCCCAGGAAAGGTGAATGGCAATCGATTAAATCCATACACAGGTGGCCCGACCATCTGACTATGCAATAGAAGCACAGTCTTAGCACTCCAGGTAGCTAAAAGGAGGCGCGAGACTATAAACTAGATTGCCTGAGTTGGGGAGCTGCATGATTTTAGGACTACGCGAAGCAGTGAAGTGTCACAGGGTCCGCGATAGTGCGAAGGTAGCTGCGCTACTCATGGAAATAACGCGCATGACCACCAAAAAGTGACTGTTAAAGTCACTATTCACAATTTGATGGTCGGATTATGACCAAATGGAATGGGTCATAGGCATTTAAGGCAAAATTTATGGATTAAATTCTTGGAAACCTACCGCTAAAGCATTAATGGGCTGAATGTGGGGGTAACAGTTGGATCTAAATTCAAAAGGCCCTATAAATTACAAGTGGCTGTCCAACAAAAAAACACTTGGCATTTTGAAAATTCAGTTGTTGCGCTATCATGTGTGTATGGACCTTGCGAATTTTGAGGCTTTGATAGCAAGTTCAACGTTTCAGAGATTGCCGAAGGAAACACTCGACCTCCTGAATAGAATGATGTTGACACTTGAGGAAGTCGCGTAGGAAATTGCAGTAGTGGAAGCCAAAAGAGCGTTGGAGTGATAGTGGAAGTCCCTAAATCACCCAGAGCACCAAAACCAAATAAGGATAAGTACGCTATGATACTGGTGTGCATCTCACCAAGAAACCCACAAAGGAGCAAGATCACTTTGCAGGAAAAAGGGAAGGCCATTATTCTGGAGGCAGACGAGGAAGAATCTGAAGAAATCCTGGCCGATGAGGAGGATTTGGAAATGGAAGTTGAAACCCAGGGTGCAGACCCTATTACTAGGTTACCAGAATATGTTCCTCCACTCAAGGGCAAAGCCAAGGTGTCGAAGGACATAGACGAGAGCAAGAGCTTCGTGCGAACTACATTGCTCTCGGATGACATTTTTTTTGAGGGGTTGCACTTAGGGAGGGTTCCTGTACTCAACTTTGAAGATTGGGACCTCGTTGATCACAAAAAATTCTTGCATTTAGCGACTGAGCAACTAATGCACCGATGGATTGACGTGATTTCTGGAATGATTGAATTGGAGACACTGACATGGCTCAAGGGTGTAGAGAAAGCCGGGTTGCTCAACTTGCTTTGGGTACCGCATTACCACCGCGCCCCAGTGACCGTCTTTGTCATGAGGCAACTACTCTTCTTGGTGCATGATGGGCATTTGTGGTTGGAGGAACCCATTCCCATCATAGACCACTTGATCCATCGGATCACATGACTTCCTTACTCAGGGGAGGATCCAACCAATATATCAGAAGGAAAAGGTGGTGAGTTGGACCTCGTGGAAGCTATGAAGAAGAAATTTAAGTTGGAGAAGAAGAAGCGTGGATATGCCATCTCCAGCATGAACAACCCTATAGTCAAGGTAGCAGTGCAGATATTAGTAGGGAAGGTGATGTAGAAGTGCTGCGCGGATGAGGTGCCCACGCCTGTGATTGCACTAGCAGCCCAATGCACTAAAGAAGTCCAGTTCAACTAGGTGAATTATCTATGCAGTGAGTTCCTTGTGAACTGTGGCAAGGCACATGAGCAGGGAAAGACATTTCACTACTCGTGGCTCTTGCTGTCGATCATATTAGTGGCATGGGAGTTGCTAGAAGACAACCAAGTCCCTTCGGTCATGCCAGACCTTCCAGAGGTAGCGAAGTATGCTTCACTGTGGGTGACTAAAGACGTGTAGCGCATAAAAGTAAGCAATATCTTTTGGATCTTGCTGGAGATGAGTATCCGGATGGGGATCAATCACAAGCCAAGGTTGTCACCCATAGTATGTGCTAGTTTGCAGAGCTTTGCAAAGTTCAAAGTGGATTTTCACCATGTATTTATCAGGGAACAAAAGGACCGAACGAAGAAATGGCATAAATTGCCATATTTGGTGGCTGATAATGTTATTTTTGCAGTCCTCGAGTCTTGGCCACTGGAGTGGCGTACTCCAGCAGGCTCCGCGGTGGAAATAGACAAGTCTGTTGCACAACATAAGAAGGAAGAAACAAAGCTATGAATGGCATAGATGGTTGAGAAGTGCAGAAAGGAGGAAGTAGAGGCTAAGGCCCAGGCAGTGCGCGACGTCGTGAAATTGGCAGAACAACAGAAGACAAGAGGAGAAGCACGTGAAGGAAAAAAGTCACCTTCACCTAGGACTGAAGCAGAAACAAAGGAGCCAACAAAAATAAAGGAGCTAATAGAACAAGGTGGTGTTAACCCACAGACGATGTCCACTCAACTCAAGCATCAACGCCTGCAAGAGAAGGCAGCGTCGCAGAAGAAAACCAAGGCTTCAAAGACATCCTTGGACCCAATCACCCTCATTGAGGGGGATTTGCACGATATCAGAGAAACGGTGGGGGATGTCACCATGGAGGCCCTCCAACAGTTCGAAGAGAAACAACAGTTGGTATTGGGGGCTCCTTGGACAAAGTTGTAGGAGTTGCAGGTTTGCACTCCACAGGTTGGCATAGTATCCACCAGCCTTGCAATCAACACTTCAACTGCCGAGGAGATGTTGCGCACAAGGGTGACCAATGCGATACTGCTATAAGATGGGGCACTCTACACAAAATGAGGCCGATAGGCCCATGGTTTTCAGCCTAAAATTGGTGGGATTGAATATGGCCACGCTCCCTTGAGAGATGCTCTACCTCTTGCAGGATTGAGTCACCACGGAACTTAGTGCCTCGAAGAGTCGCGCTTTGTAGGTGATGAGTGAGTAGTGCATAAATATCGAGAAGCTGGGCTTGCAGCGCAGCGAGGTAGTAGAACAGAATAAGAAGATCACGCAGATAGTGGAGGAATCTTGTCGAATGGTCTTGGAGTTGGACATTCAGGCAGAAGAATTGGTTGAGGCGCATGTCCGCAAGTTGGCCATAGGGTTGCGTGATGCTTGAACAGAGATGTGTAGGATTCAGTTGGAGCAGAACTTGCAGATCATAGAATTACAGTTGAGGGCATATCCTTCAACTCCATCGAAAGTTAGGGAAAAACATACCACCACTGTTACAACAACAATAGCGGTAGTCAATAGTGCAGTAGCAGATTGCATGTGACTTTTGAACAACCATTCGAGGTCTTGACCACCTTGTAGGAGGACCCGAATGTAGAGTGCCTGATGACAGAGGAACGCGAGCTACAACAAAGATACGACGTGATGAAAGGAACTACATAGACGGCCGCCCTTACACAGAGGCTTGCACGGATGCAGGAGGCAAAGGCGCTTAAGGAACAGGTGGATGTTGCTTGACACAAAGAAGCGGTCCTAAAAGCATGCCTACTGCCATGGATAGATGAGGAATATACGATCACAAATTCCATTGAAGGAAATATTGCAACACTACAGGAAACTCAGCAGAAGATTCAGGGCAGAAGTTCAATGGCAGTCACCGACCAAAGAGTGGAAGAAGTCCAGCAGGCGGCTAGTAAGTGCGCTGCTGAGGTTGCATTCATCCAGACAGAAATGGGAGGTCTTTGTGCTAAGAACTCCACACCTGCAGAGTGACTCGAGGGTGAGTCATTATGTTTATGTTGGGGGCTTGTTCGGCGCGGGATCCCCCAAGGGTATCTTTGGGGTTAAAAGCCCATATTGTGGTCAAATTTTGTAATCCAAGTGTAAAGACTTCACATTTTGTGGTCGTGGAGTGCGTAGATGTTAAAGAGTCATAGGGTTGTGTGATCTTATTTTAGAAATATAATGTCGGCTATAAAAGAATTACCCATGGTTCGCAGACCATGGGATTATATAAATAGAGCTAAGCTCTAAGAAGTTAGAATAAGGAAGAAATCAATCAAGACATGAAGATATAATGTATGAGACATAGCTCTGAAGTAAAAGTCTAAGTTCGGGTCATAACATAGGTAGAGGCTCCACAATTGAGTGCGTAGAGGCCTAAAAGTCCGAAGCTGAGTGCACAGGCCCCTGCAGCTGAGTGCGTAGGGCGGGTCGAGTCTATGATTGTCTGGAATTATCAATAAAGAGAAGTATTCTACAATTTTTGTGTCTTTACTTCTTGTTTATGCATCTTGTTATGTTGGGAATGAATTTCACTTATAATGCTTATATGATGAGCGAATTTATGTAAATGTGTTGGTTAAATGAATACAAGTAAGAACATTTGTTTATGTGAAGCTAAATAAGATTAGTTAATAAGATAAGTAAACCACTTAGCCTAGTTTGGGAAATATCGCAGTTCACTGCCCTATCTGCACGAAAGTCCCCGAATCGTTGGTTAGAGCTGCACGAAAACAAATTGTACCCTTTCGTGAAGGTATTGAAAGGTGGAACAGAGGGATAAGAAACCTGCATGCAGGCAGGTATATCTGGAACAAACTGACATCACAACCATCTCAAGGGTGCGAAAACTAGCTTCCAACTCCCCCCCATACTGCTTCGGGTGAGACTTCAGTCTGCGCTTCGTGGGTGATGCTGAAAGGGTGAGTAATGTAGGGATTTATTTGGCTAACTAACACTAAACCTAGGTCAGCCCCCCTCAAGCCAACAAAAGGGTTAGATTCAAGACTAAGATATATTGAGCATACATAGTTACAAGTTCTCATGATAGACAAAATTGAGTTATTGGATAAAATCTATAAACTGAGAAAATAGAAAATAAATTTTAATTGAATTGTGTTAGAAGTATTACTCTACAAATAATAATATAATAATAATAATAATAATAATAATAGAAATGCATGATATATTGTATAACTGACTATACAATACGGTTTTTTGAATCAGTGCCAAGACATCTGGGAATAATTCCCAATCTATTCATGGGATTTATGTCTAACAAAGTAAAATAAAAAGTAGAAAAGAAAAACCTAATAAATTCTCTAGTTATATCCTTATAATTTTACGGAGTACAAGTAGGGGAATACAAGTAAAATAGAATTACCCTACAGGAAAATAAATAAAACAAATTCATGAATACAAGTAAAATTGAATTATCCTACAGGGAAAGAAATAGAACTAAAATAAATTTCTACAAAATTATATCAGCGTGTGTGTGTGTATGTGTGTGTGTGTGTCTCTCTCTCTCTCTCTCCTCTCTCTCTCTCTCTCTCTCTCTCTCTCTCTCTCTCTCTCTCTCTCCTCTCTCCTCTCTATATATATATATATAATATATATATATATATATATATATATATATATATTTATATATTTATTTATTGGGAATACTATGAGAGAATGTATTACATAAGGAAATTTAAGTTATTTATGAAGTTGTTTTAGATGCTACAAAAACCTCTAAAATTTTAGCTTACACTCAATTTCAGAGCCTTCCTTGGTCTTGTACATTATTGTCGCAAACACCAAAGCTTATTTCATGAACTTTCGTGAAGTATTTTTCTCCCTTTGCAATTTGGGTAAATTGTCGTCTTTTGGCATGATTACCTGTCATACAATGTGTAGAATCCTATTATGATGGTTTCAAGGTTCTATATATATAAATATATAAGTTTTTCTAACTATGTAAACATCTATCACACTCATTCCCAAAGTTTTGAGCATTGTTGCACAAGTGTCATCATGGTCATCCTAAAGTCTATCTTTAGTGTCGCAATTTTTGTAACTCGTCGTAAAGTTGTCACGTGGAGGGAAATGCATTGTTCATGGTTCATGGGTGATATTTTTTGTTGTGTCATCAAGTATTCTAAGTGTGAGATCATAGTAAAAGTCCTATCATTGTTCACATTATTTTAACCAGCCTTACACTTAGCCATTTCTGAGAAGGCTTCCTGACTAAGCAACTTAGCTTCACCCAGATTCCCTGAATTGCGCACTGAGAAGTTCTATTCCTCAAGCTGTGACCTTGCCTGTTGGAACGATTCAATTCACACTTATTGTCTCCGAGAACTACTGCATTGTGAAATTTATGTGCTCAATCTATGGCCTTGACCTTTAGAATTGCACAATCCTTCCTCCCAGCACACCCTTCAATGTGCACTGTGCATTCACAAGCCTCAAGCTCATTTCCTGAGCCTTATAACTGCATAATTGTGCAACATCCTAGCCTCCCTTATCTCCCAGAATTGTGTAGTTTGTCCTCTCAGTACTCATCCTCTTAGCCTGTCTCACTCGCTCTTAGAATTGTCAATTTTTTCCCTGAGTCTTGCATGAACTGCGCACTGCGTAGTCTTAAAGCCCAAGCCTCACCCTTGGCTACTTGAAATATGTAGTCACTAAGCCCTCTCTCCAGACATGTCACCTAGTTTTAGCTAAGTTAATGGATCTAAATGCATTATCTTAGATTAGGGGGTTTTTGTACTGATGTCGTCTCTTCATGAGTGAATTGTAGATACAGGTACATTACCTTGCTATGGAGAGATGATGAAAAAATAAATGAAGGAGGAAAACATGCTAAAAGAAATTCTTATAACTAAACATACAAGTTAATGAATCACAAGAAAGAAAAAGGGCCATCATTTTGTGATCGCCACTCAAGACTTAAGATCATTGAAGGTTCCTTATCACCAAGTCATATAGAGGAGAATAGAAGAAGTAGACACTCAACACTCAGAAAAAGCATTGGCTTGACACTTCCACATCATCATGCAGTGCATGTCAGTGGTGTCATGTTATGTCACGCCATGAGTAGTCACATGCCACACCTTATGCTGAATGATGTAACATGTGTTTCAGAAATGTATTGTAAAGTGAAAGTCCAAAGGACATATGTGGAATACGAAGAGTCAGGTAAAGTTGAAAAGTCATAGGAAGTCAAGAAATCATGAGGGTAGTCAAAGAGTCACAAGGAAGTGGAAGTATCACCCCTTGGTTATATATACTCCCTCGTTGTATGAGAAAAGGAGTTTTCACCTTGGTTCCTCTTGCAAAGCATTAGAGAGATAAGCTAGATATTTTGGGGAGCAGGGAGTGGCCCCAATGCTCCACTATTGGAGATAGTGATGTTCATTGTAAACATGTGTCTTGGAACTCTTACTTAATAAAATAAGCCTCCAAGGCTATTGCATTCTTCTTGCGTGGATTATGAATGTTTGTAAGACTATTCTGCGGATGTTTGTACTTCATGTTTTCCTTCACATGTGCTAAGATGGTTGAACTATTTTGATTATTTTAGTACTTACCTTATTGAGAATGTGTTGTAATGGTGGTTATTGTTTTCCCATCCTTATGGACTATTTTATAGGATATTGGACAAACCTTTTAATTTGTTGGTCATAATGATCATCACATCCTCTATAGA
Source organism: Pinus taeda (assembly GCA_000404065.3). NCBI lineage: Eukaryota > Viridiplantae > Streptophyta > Pinopsida > Pinales > Pinaceae > Pinus > Pinus taeda. The sequence goes on from APFE030296737.1 coordinate 21,627, forward strand.
CTATTTCATTGGATGTCAGATGGATCCTTTTGGTTCATGTGTGTCTCTTCTTGGGTGGTACTACTACCTCTTTCTTAGAGGCTCACATTCCTCCCCTATCCGTAGTAGAAGAACTTTGACACATTTACAATCAAACACTCACCAGACACACCTTCTTTCTTTTCGAGGGCACCATTGCATCTCTGTCTCTTCCTGGCAGTTACAACAAAGGAAAATCTTTATGGATTCGACAACTAGGCCTTTATACTAGATGGAACTCCTACACCAAATAGTGTGAGGTGTAATAGGTACTTCATATCAGGGAGATCGCCTGAATGTTGGTGGGTCCAACATCGTCAACATTTCTGGAACTAGAAGGAGGGAAGCAAAACTTTTATGGCTGATAACCACATCAACCCAAATATTGCTTCCTTTGGTCAAGGCAATAATATTCCCAACAACTCCCCTGCGGACATTCTTGAAGCTGGAAACTCTTCTAATCCTGAGACTGTACAGCCTTACAAACTCACATACAAATAGCTCCAGGCCATTAGCGCCATGAATTGAAAGTTTGCAAGAGCTATTAGATTGATACCCAGAATAGAAACTTTTCCATATTTTCCGAAGAAGAACCAAACCACCTCCAAGAGGATAATGGTCTCAATAGCTTATCTGTTGGTTCTTGTCACCCTTGAAGAGTTAGCTGACTTTGAAGAAAAAATAGAAAAACCAGAACAAACTCTAACCTTCAATGATGGTGACGATGATAACGTAGTGTTCTCAGACAATACTTTTCATCGGTTGGGCAGAGGAGAAGAAGAAGAAGAAGACCAATTAGATTTTGAAGAAGAAGGGGAAGTCAACGAAGAAGACATGGTAGACCAAGATCTAGATTTGATGTCGCGGGGTCGAATCGCACTACAAGGTGTGTTACAAAATATGCCAAGGCATCCGAAAAAGCTCCTAAGGAAGTATGACCCTGACAAAATAGTAAAGGTGGAGGATCATTTAAACAATTTCTACCTACATTTGCAAACACTTGAGGTATGTTATGATGATGATGCATGTAGGATGTCTCTGTATACCTTATATGGTAGAGAAATTATGTAGTGTCATAGTCTTCCTCCTAATTCCATCCAAAACTAGAGGGGGTTTAAGAAAAAATTCCTTGAGAAATTTGTTAATCACAATACCCCCGTCATGTTGTTGAAAGAGTTGGGAACTATCAAGATGGAGCAAATGGAAAAAGTGAAATATTTCAATCAGAGGGTTAACCATATTTTGAATAAGTTCCCAACAAAAACTAAACCTCATAACTCCATCACCATCGACTATTACACTTCTGCCTTGCCAACCAACATTTCACAACTTGTAGAGAGAAACATGAAACAAAATTTGATAGAAAATTATGAAGAGGCAACCACGATTGAAAAGGAATTGTGCATGATTGGAGTCATTGTAGATGATGAACAAGCCAAAGACTCCAAAGATACATGTAAAAGGTCTCAGGCCTCCGTAAGCAAGGCTAAAGAGAAAGAAATTGTTGATCTTAAAAGCTTGACCCGTACTGTCAAGACTCTGTCAAATGAGCTAGCAGAGCTGAAATAAAGATCAAGTGAGACCACCATGAGCAGAAAGCCCCCCAAGTTAAACCTGTTTAGAAGGACTAAAAATTATGGCAGTAGCAACAACTAACCCGCTAAGTCTGTGCAGAGATCGAACATTGTATTGAATATTGAAAGCATGGGCATAGACCAATAATTTTCATATCATCAAGAATATCATTCTGAGAAAACATGCTAGCAATGGCATCATTACATGAGCATTCCTTCTATGCATCTTGTTGATGAGCAGACTGAGCCTGCAGAAGAAAAACAAGAAATTGTTGCAACCGAAGAGACTCCAAGTGTGGGGCACACAGTAGACATGTTCAATTGCATACTCCCAACCCAAAATAACATGGCTGACAAACAACCTCTGAGTGATGCTCAGACCCAGAAGTAGATCAACTAGTACAATATGAGAAGCCAAGGGCTGACCACTGGACTAGAGCTGACAAAGCAGAAACTCAAAGAAAATATGTTAAGAAAGATCAGTCCACCAATTAGCTCAACACAGAACACTCAGAGAAAGTCTGGGAAAACATCTACAACAAAGTGCTTCTATAGGTAGTAAGAGTAAGACCATCATCTTGGAAGTCACAAACCAAGTCATGCCACATGACACTTTGACTAATTGTCCCACTTTGGATTACAATATAATCGAAGGCATGAAGAAGGCTCACACCAATATTTCAATGTTTGAACTAACAAAGAACATGAGCCAACGAGACATCCTTTTACACACACTTGGGCAGTGCACCATAGTTAATGCTACTTCTACAAACAAGGGATCTGGTATGTCCTTTGGTTCCCTCAAATCCTTACTTAATGCTTTGACAATGGATGCAAATACACTCTACCCTCCTTTTATGTTAACTTTTGAAATCTTAAATTTCAATTTACATAATTGGTTTGTTTAATCTGGTGCATCAGTAAACATAATTCCATTATCTGTCGCCAAGAAAATTAATGGAAAATGGGACCAAAAAGATGCAAAAATCATTCAGCTAGACATGAATCTTGTCCACATAGTTGGTGAACTCAGAGATGTGATTCTCCATTTATCATCCGATGAGAGAGTCCAACAATGTATCAGCATAATGATTGTGGACATTTCATAAGTATAAGGAGTATTATTGAGAAGAGATTGGTACAACAAGCTACAAGGGTACTTTGATATAGATTGGTCACATTTATGACTTCTGCACAAGGGCATAAACAATCTGATATGAGTGAACTTAGAGAGATACATGAAACATATTGTTAATCCCTTGAATGGACATAATAAATCAGTGGCTCTTGTAGAACTTACCTTTGGAAATTTCTTCCTAGAAACTCAACTGGGGTGCTATCTTGCGCAACTATCCCTAGTCCCACCATATACACAGTTGGAGCTCCTTCCTAGTCCAACTAGTGAAAATGACATTTGTATAGTTAGTAGTGATTGTAATAATAGTATTAGTGTAGCTCCCAATCCTCATACATATGATATGTGGACTTTGTACTTTGATGGTTCCAAAACGTTTGAGGGCTCTAGAGATGGTTCTGTTTTAATAGACCCGTTTCAGAGAAAACATATGATCTCTAGTCAGTTGGAATTTGAGTGCACAAACAACACTCCAGGATATGAGGCACTTATCATGGGCTTGTAAAGAGCCATTGGCCTCAAATTTTCGATCCTAAAAGTAGAATGTGACTCAGAAATTATTGTGTGACATGTACATGATATCATACATTGTGTGTCACCTCATCTTAAAATCTATCAACAAGAGGCATGGAATTTTATTTGCACAATTCCAAGCTTTTAATATTATTGATGTTCCTAGAATGTGTAACACAGTTGTGGATGAATTGGAAAATGTTGCTGCTAGGTTGTCACCATTAAGGGATTGTTTTTTCTGTTGAAATTATTTATAGTCCATCCATCCCTGATAATATCACTCATTTATGTGTTTTCAATGATGACTAGCAGATACTTCACTTCATAGAAAACACTGATTTTTTCAAGGATGTAGCGATCGATGAAGACGAGCACAAAAGAACGCTGCAGGATATAGCTAGCTCAACCAAAGGAAATCTCATGCTGAAAGGCGTGGTATTGCTCGAAACACTGTATGACTTATAGAACCATTTCTATGAACCTATTAATGCTAAAAAACATAGTTCAACAATGTCGCACGAGCATATCAATTTGGGAATAAAAAAATATCTGAATTTTGCTAATATTAGTACCTGTTGTACACCATAGGAGTCACAAGACTTTATCCTCTTGTTCAAGAAGTAGCGAGATGTATTCGTACAGATTTATAACGAACCTAAAACTTATGACACACGAATTATCTAGCATGTGATTCCAATAAAAGAAGGGGCCAAGCTAGTTCAAAAAAATTTATGAAGGTACATCTAATGCTTGAGCCCCACATTCAGAAAGAGTTGAGGAAATTATTGGATTCTTGAATCATATACAAAGTGTGACACTCCACCTAGGTATTAAACTTGGTCCCGATAATAAAGAAATCGGAGGAAATCTACTTATGTGTTGAATTCTGAAATTTCAACCACACCTCACGCAAACATAACTGCCACATGTTTTCTATGGAGAAGATATTTCAAATAGTATCAAAGTCATAATTTTTTTCTCTCTTGGATTGATATTCAAGCTACAACTAGGTTCTGGACTCAAAGCCTAACAGACTAAAACAACTTTATGCACAAAGTGGGTCATGTTCGTGTTCAATCGAATTCCATTTTGGTTGATTAATGTTGGTGCTACATTATAACATGCCATGGAAATCACATCTTGGGGATTTATTGGACAGAGCGTAGTGGTCTATCTTGACGATGTTACAGTGTTTTCCAAACAGGGATCCGATCACATATGAAACTTGAAGAAAATTTTCAAGCGATGTCGCAAGTACGAGATATCTCTTAATCCCAAGAAGAGTGTCTTTGTAGTGCCTGAGGGTAACCTCTTGGGCCACATCATCGCTAAGAGTGGGATTAAAATGGACTTGGAGAGGGTCAAAGTAATTACACATATTCCCTATGCAGTGAAAAAAAAAAGCTATGAAGTCCTTTTTGGGGAAAATCAATTTCCTTAGAAAGTTCATTTTTGATTATGCTCAGATTGTTAAACCAATACAAGAGATGATAAAGAAGGATGCAATATAAAAATGGGAAAAAAGGGAAAATAATGCATTTTCCCATATCAAACAAGCTGTCACAGAAGAACCTTCATTATATAGCCCATAATTCAACACATTTTTTTTCTTCTCTACACATTTTCTTCTTACACTTCTATTTCTGTTGTGCTCACATAAAAGGATGATCAAAATAATGAGTGGCCTATATCTTTTATGAGTGCTATTATTCAAGGACCTGAACTCAATTATCCCACCATTGACAAGTAGGGTTATGCAATATACAAGGCGGTGATATACTTTCAGCCCTATCTCAACAAAAATCATTGTATTACCTTTGTGCCCCACCCAACAGTCAGATCAATATTTGTCCAACAAAATCTGGGTGAGAGAAGAGCTAACTCGATGACTAGTCTACCAGAATATGACATAGAATTCAAACTAGTTCAGGAAATCAACGACCATGGTCTATGTCGACTAGAAACAACAATAGTGGATGCAAAGGAAGAAGAAGATCTCTCAATATGGTAGCAAGAAATCAAAATGTACAATGTTGAGCGAGCCTGCCCCACTACTATCATCAACTCTTAGTACATAGATGTGCACCAATACCTTGAGCATGACACCATGCCCTCCCATCTATCCACATGAAAAAATAGTGCACTGAGACTCAAAGCATTATCTTACCAGTTGGTGCATGGGGTGCTTTTCAAAAAGCACCATAATGGAGTACTTCTCATGTCTTTGGAGTCACATGATTAAGAGAAAGTACTACATGATCTCCACGGCATACTAGCCAGGGGACATTTTGCGGGAAACAAAAAACACATAAATTCATGCAGGTTGAATTTTATTGGCTTACATTATTTATGGATGGTCATTCTTAAGCCTACAAGTGTCCAGTCTGTCAAAGGTGTGCCAAAAAAAAACAAGAAGTGAACTACCCCATTGTAGCCTATTGCAGTGGAAGAACCTTTTCAATAGTGGGGCTTGGATATTATTGGAGAAATTTTTCCGCATTAATTGAAACAACACCACTATATTCTCACTGCCAAAACTTACTTCATGCGGTGGAAAGAAGAAGTTCTGCTCGAATAGGTGAATGATCAGGAATTCATAAATTTCCATTAGCAGAACATCATTTCCAGGTTCGACATTCCTACTTCACTTTTTTCGAAAATGCAACATACTTTTCATCATTAAGACTTTACAATTTTTCATTAGAAGATGGTATCGTATTGAAACATTTAGCTAATTATTATCTGCAGTGGAATGGTCTTACTAAATCCACAAATAAGAACCTCATTTATATCATCAAAAATACCATATTCTCTTAGCAGTGAAACTAGCACTCTACTTTCATAAATGATTTATGGGCTAACCGAGTCACACCAAATCCCTCTTTGAAAACCTCCCCTTAATTCCTGGTATATGGAAAAGAAGTCATCCTCCTGAAAAACATCTACTTGCTTGCACTCCAAATTTCACAAGAATCCCAAGGAAAGCCATGCTTATTAGCGCATCATAGGATGGGCACCCTTCACAAATTACTGGAAGAAAGGTTAAAAGAAAAAAGAAATATTTTCACTTCATTAGAATTGTATGCAAGGAAAAAAAACTTCAGTGTGTGTGGCTTAGTTTTAAAGTGGGATAAAACCCACGAGGACAAATTTTATCCCTGTGGATTGGACCATTCATAGTCGACAAAAAACACACTTATCATCTTCAATCACTTGACGGGAAGATTTAATCTCTCCCCATCAATGGACAAGACTTAAAACATCACTTTCAATGATGATATAGGGCTGTGACCTACACTTTGTGCATAGTCTTTTCTTGTTTGTTTGATTTTTTTTATTTTTTTTTGTCATGTGTATAAATGTTGTGCATGAACACATTGTGGCTTCTTAGTATACGTGTGACCAAACTCTAAAGAGTCCTGTGAGACTTCAACATTTGGTTAACGTCCTATTCATATTCCTTGTGTTGGTTATACCTTTTGGTCGATGAAGTTTCGAGGTAAAATACGATCCATCCCTAAGGAGATTTTTGATCCAACCATGAACCTATGTCTATTTAGGAAACCTTATGCTCACAATCGGTTTTTGTGTTCTGGTGTTTTCATTCTTATCTAAATAGTAGAAGAGGAGAAGGGTAAAAATATAAATGAGAAAACCTAAATCATAGGTATCTATATGATTCTATGAAGGAACAACCTCTTCTATTCTCAATAAGTTGTGATCCATTTTCCACCCCAAAAAATTAATAAGTTCCAATGCACAGTCCTTTTTAGAAAATAAAAATAAAGGCGAAAGAAGAGAAAGGCTTCTTGCACAGAGAGGCAAAGAAAGAAACTCCACCGGGGTAATGTCTAGGCTCACAGGAAGCAGAGAAATGTTTGTGTTCCTATGTGAATCTACTAGGGTCATGTCCAGGCCTGCTCGTAGCAGAGAAACACCATAGACAAAAAATTATACTCTGAAAATCTTAAGCTCGAGAGCTACACTACCCTTCCCAACTCGAAACATTCTGATATTACTGAATCGTATGTTGTGTTCAACTCAGAAGGCATCAAGGGAATCATGTCTATTCATGGGGTAAGTGGGGAGGTCAAGGTAATATAAATGATGAAACAATACTCCTTGAAGAACCAAGGGTCTACACAGAAGAAGGTAATCAAGGCAGAGAAAATGGAATTCTACTAGTGTGTGACCAAGTGTTGTAGATGCTACAACTATTGATCTAGAGATGATCTGAGGTTGTCATTGATGTCAACCCAAGCAGCACCAAGGGCTACCCTGATCTTTCAAGAAAATTTTGACTTGACAAATTACTCTATTTTTAGTCAAGGATCTTCTATATGGATTCTACTCGTCGAGATGTTTCCGTTTATATATGGTACGCCAAGTAATTTTTCACGGTTTGAGAGATATTCATGTTTGAAGTTAGTAACCCTAGTTAGTGGGCTAAAACCCTACGGGGTTGTGGAATGGCACTTATAATTGGTTTTGGTCATTGAATAGTCAATAATTAATTATTTTTTAACTCCTAAAATCCCTACAACATTCTCTATAGAATCCCCTCTCAACTAGATAAAAAGAAATCTCATATATCCTCCAAAAGAAGTGATTGTGGCATTGTCTCTATAACTTCATTTCTGCGAAATATTAGATTCTGAAATGAAAACCCATTTGATTCTCAATATTGATGAATGTCGTGACCAAATTTTAGATCTTGGTTCTCTATATTTTCGGAGATATGAAATGTGGAAGTTAGGGTTTTTGCAGGCTCTCAAATTTCATCTCAAAGAAGTGACCTTGGGAAAATCATCATAACTCTCTCACTGAGAAGAGGATTGGAATTCTGTAAAACGTGGAGGATAGTGCACGGACTGCAGTTTTGTGTTTATCAATTTCAGATCCGAAGGAGGAAACCATGACATGTGGAACACCTTACACGTTCGCTCTATTGAACTAGTCCATAATTATGTCATTGTGAGAGGTTGGGCATAACTTTGCCTTGAAGAGTCCAAACTAGGTCAGGCCTATGGCATTGGAAAGAAGACTCAGAGGGATACTATAGGACCAATAATAGCATATTGGGGATATGAAATAACAGAGATACATCATATTGAATATCGTACTCCAAGAAAGAGAGAAAAACAAGATCAAGTGCTATCAAGGGGTTCAAAGGACCAGACTTTCTAGGGAAGCAAAGAGCAAGGTCCAGCAAATGATGCAGTTGAGGTAAGCTACAGGTAAGTATCTTCTGTATATGCATGTTCATTTATTAATTGCATTAGGTTCTTTGTATTCTAATTTGTTGCTTTTGTTTAGCACTGACATATGCTCTGCAGGATGAGGTAAGTTTTGCTATTATCATGTCATGGGTATTTCCTTGAAGACTTTTTGCAGGTATTATAGATCCATCAAGAGAAGACTCAATGCATAATCTAATGTTTTGAAGAGTGAGAAAGGGTAGTATGACAAGAGCAACAATCAATGTGCATAACAACAATAATAAGTTCACCATATGAAGTCTTCAAGTGGGAAGCACTCATACAATCATTGTAATAGTATCATTGTATAAGCATCATTGTAAAAGTTGTACAAGTGTCTATCTGCCAAGAGTTGAAGAGATAGTGTTGGGAGGTGTAGGATCATCATTAGGTGGTTGTGTCATAGTTGGGTTTATGGTCTATTGTGTCTTCTTCTTCTACATCATTCTATATCATTGTAAAGTGGAACATTTTCCTTGTTACGGGAGTCCATTCTTATTTTATTCTTCTATAGGGTGGTAGGGTGGTGCTAGGCTGGTGATGAAGTCACCAATAGCTTCAAGCATGTGAAAAAATTAGGGTGGTAGGGTGGAGCTAGGGCGAGTTGTAGCTCATTGGGTGTTGGGGCATCCATTCAATTGACTACTGAAGAATCTCGGGTGTTGGAGCATCCATCCAGTGGGAGCTAGCGAAGAATGTTTTTCTAGAATTCTAGGAAGTTGTTGCTTTCATTTCAGTTGGCACTGAAGATTAAAGAATTTATTAGAAAAGCATTCAGTGGTTTTTGACTCGGAGGGGGTTTTCCACCTAAAATCTTTGTGCCTTATGTGTTCTTTTATTTAATGTTATTATTGCATAAACGTTAATAATAATTGAAGATTAACTAATGCTATGAAAAGATTTAAAAGTGATAATTGCTAAGGAAAACTGATTCCACCCCCCCAGTATTTCCAACAATTGATATCAGAGCTTGGTTCCTTCAGTAACATCTTAACTGTTGGAAGTTAGTTTTCAGAGCATAGAGATGGGAAAGTCAAAGAAGCGGGTTACAAGGATTTCAAAAGAAGGTACAGGTACAACACAATCTCAAGAAAGTGAGTATTGTGTACCAATCTCTGATTTTGATGCAGATAATTACTGGATATGGTAATCCATGATGGAAGAATCTTTGCAGGCACATGGAGTATGGGAATCAATTGCTTCTGGAGACACATCTACCAACGAAGCTAAAAGGTACAATTCAAAGGCCATGAATGTAATTTTGAATGTTTTTCCAAATTCTATGAAAGCAAAAGTTTGTCAATGTTCAACAGCTAAAGCTCTTTGGGAAAAGCTTCATAATCTCTATACAACAAAGAAATCAGGTCAAGATGTTATTGAAAATTCAGATCCTTCTGAGTATGATGAAGAAGGGTTGACCATAGAAGAATTTTCTAAGGAGGAAATCCAGCTTATAAAAGAGATCAAGGCTGAGAAGATCTCTTCCAATAATCTTGAAGAACATGTTCAAGGTCTCAAAATTGAAGTTTAAGAACACAAATGTATTGAAGAGTCACTTCAAAAGAAGTTGGAAGAAATCAATAATAAAGCAACATGAGACCTCAAGAGTGAAGTCCAATAGAAGAAACAAGAACTTGACACAACATTTGCAGAGATTAGCAGGAAGCATAAATTGAAAGGAAGGAATCTGATCAAAGATACATATCCACTATTAACCAAAAGAAAAAGGAATTAGAAACAAATTCAATAGAAATAAGCAGGCTTAGGATTGAAAATGGGAAGCAGAAGGAATAGATACAGGTTATCAACAGAGATGTAGAGAAGACCACTCTTCTCAAGCTACAGGTTGAGGAGGCAGAAAAAAGAAGGAATATCTTGAAAAGATGGTTTCAAGAAGATCTTGCTCAAAAGCAAGAATAATTTGATGCAACTCGTGATGAGATCAACAAACTCAAGGGATTAGAAAAAGAATACTTACAAGATAAGACAGATGAAGAAGCAAAAATGAAGGAAATTAAAGATGGTAAAGCTCAAGTTGATGAAGGTATGAGCTCCACAGCTTCGCAGGCTGATTCTAAGAAGGAAGTTGATCAAAGTGAAAAGCCAAAGAAGAATGTTGCAACTCCAAAGAACAAGACCAAAGTAATCAAGAACAAAGGACCATAAGAAACTACAACACTGCCTCCAAAGAAGAATGAAAAATATTCCAGGTATGTTCACTTATTTAAGGGTTATTTCTTTTTATGTGCTAACTATGGACATATGGCTAGGGATTGTGAAGTTTTTGACAGGTACAATCATTATCTGCAAAACCATAGAAACAAGTTTGTAGGATCACGAGACAATTTCCACGACGATTTTGTCAGAAGAGAATACATGCTAGATGGGCCAAATATTGAATGTTTAAAATGCCATAACTATGGCCATAGCACTCGTGGTTGCATATATAAGATGGAATCGCCTATGGACAACATTGAATGCTTCAAGTGTCATAACTATGGGAACATGGCTCGATATTGGAGGAATAGAAAGGCCTGGAAAAGGAAACAGGTACAGGAAGACAAAGAAGATAACAAGGTTTCAACTGTTATGCTTTTAGGATATGTAAAAGCAAAAGGTCATGAGGAATTAGTAGTTGCTTTAGATAATGACTCAAATCAAGATAGCCCTTTAGGTGACTTACTATTTTGAACGATCTAGCTTGTTGACTCCTTAATGTTTGTACAAGAGGAGTCTATGCAGTAGTATATGGCACAAGTCTACGATTGACTGGAAGGTAGTTTGAACAAGATGGTAGTTTCATTAAAGGTTCAGGGGGATCAAAATAGTTAAAGGATTGCAGGTTACCTGTAACAAGACATGATTAGTCTGCAAAGGATATGCACAAGTGGAAGGAATTGATTTCAACGAAACATTTGCACCAGTTGCTAGAATGGAAGCCATCAAGATGTTTCTTGTATATGCATGTTCAAGAAAAATAAAATTCTACCAAATGGATGTTAAGTTAGAATTTCTAAATGGAGAATAAGTTTACATCGAACAACCTGAAGGTTTTCTACTATCAGAAAAAGAAGACTATGCTTGTAGGTTAAAGAAGGCTTTGTATGGTCTCAAGCAGGCTCCTAGAGCATGGTATGCTTGTCTTGATGGATATCTACATCGACAAGGGTTCAAGAAAGGTACTGCTAATAGCAATCTTTATGTACAAATAGATAAAGATATTTTAACAATCATTGAGGTATATGTGGATGATATAATCTTTGGTAGCAATGATGATCAACTAAGTAAAAACTTTGCTACAAAGATGCAAAGTGAGTTCGAGATGTGTTTACTTGGTGAGTTGAGATACTTATTAGGGCTTCAAATATCTCAGCAAGAGAAAGGAATTTTTATATGTCAAGCCAAGTACATCAAGGAAATGCTCAAGAAATTCAAAATGGAAGATTTCAAACCCTTCCTTACTCCAATGGTAACAGGTTGCAAATTGAGCATAGACGCTGCATATTAGGATGTGGATCAGAGGTTGTACAGATCTATGATTGGTAGTTTTCTATATGTAATAGCCTCCCGACTAGATGTTATGAAAGCATTTAGACAAGTAGAAAGGTTCCAAGCAGCACCAAAAGAGTCACATATTATTGTTGTCAAAAAAATTATTCGATATCTAAAGAGCACAACAAAATATGGCTTGTGGTATCCCAAGGGCAACAATCTCATTATTCAAGCCTTTAGAAATGCATGCTGGGCAGGAAGTGTTGATGATCGTAAGAGTAATAGTGGAGCAAAATTCTATCTAGGTCGTTGTATCGTATAATAGTTCAGAAAAAAGCAAACCTCAATCTTGTTATACACAACAAAAGTAGAATATATCACGGCAACAACTTTTTGTACTCAAGTTCTCTGGATGAAGAAAAAATTTCAAGATCTTCGGGTCAAGTTTGATGAGCTTATTCCCATATTTTGCGATAGCACCAACACCATCAGTATCTCCAAGAATCATGTGATGCATTCCAAAACGAAGCACATTCTGATTAAATATCATTTTATTAGAGAGAAGGTCGCCGAAAACTATATCAAGCTTGAATATGTTGGTACAAAAGAAAAAATCACTGATATCTTCACTAAACCTTTACCTCATGAAGCATTTGAATATCTTCACCAAAAGCTTGGGATTCTCCCAAGTTCTCATTAGATTTTCCTTATTCAGAAAATAAAGGGGGAGTGGAAGTGTGTATAGGTCCGCAGGATGGTTGTGTGTCAGGGGGAGTTACCCTTTGCCATTGATGTTAAAGGGGGAGAGAAGGAAGTAGGAAGATGTGTCGTGATTGCAGGGGGAGTACTTGTGTTGCCATCAATGCCAAGGGGGGAGATTGTTGATCTAAAGATGATCTGAGGTTGTCATTGATGTCAACCCAAGAAACACTAGGGGCTACCCTGATATTTTAAGGGAATTTTGACTTTACAACTCACTCTATTTTGAGTCAAGGATCTTCTAAATGGATTCTACTCATTGAGGTGTTTCCGTTGATATATGACATGCCAAATAATTCTTCACAGTTTGAGAGATATTCATGTTTGAAGTTAGTAACCCCAGTTAGTGGGCTAAAACCCTATGGGGTTGTGGCATGGCACTCATAATTGGTTTTGCTCATTAAATAGTCAATAATTAATAATTTTTTAAGCACCTAAAATCCCTCCAAAATTCTCTATAGGAGACCCTCTCAACTCTATAAAAAGAAATCTGATATATCCTCCAAAAGGAGTGATCGTGGAATTTTCGCTATAAATTCATTTATGTGAAGTCTTAGATTTTGAAATGAAAGCCCATTTTATTTGTGATCCTGATGAACATTGTGACCAAATTTCAGATCTTGGTTCGCTATATTTTCGGATATATGATATGTGGAAGTTAGGGTTTTTGCAAGCTCCCCAATTTCATCTCAAAGAAGTGACCTTGGGAAAATCATCATAACTCTCTCTCTAAGAAGAGGATTGGAATTGTGTAAAAAGTGGCAGTTAGTGCACGAACTATAGTTTTGTGTATATCAATTTCAAAGCCAAAGGAGGAAGCAATGACATGTGTCATGCCGTGCACGTTCCCTTTGCTGAACTAGTCCATAATTAGGTCATTGTGAGAGATTGGCCATAACTTTGTCTTGAAGAGTCCACATCAGGTTAGACCTGTGGCATTGGAAAGAAGACTTAGAAGGATACTACAGGACTTAATATCACATATTGGAGATCTGAAATCGTAGAGATACATCATATTAAATATCGTGCTCCTAGAAAGAGAGAAAAACTAGATCAAGTGCTGTCAAGGGGTGCAAAGGACCAGACTTTCTAGGGCAGTAAAAAGCAAGGTGTAGCAAAATGATGAAGCAAAGGTAAGCTATAAGAAAGTATCTTCTGTATATACATGTTCATTTCTTAATTGCATTAGGTTCTTTGTATTCTAATTTGTTGTTTTTGTTTAGCACTGACATATGCTCTGCAGGATGAGGTAAGTTTTTCTATTATCATGTCATGGGTATTTCCTTGAAGACTTTTTGCAAGTATTATATATTCATCAAGAGAAGACTCAATGCATAATCTAATGTTCTGAAGAGTGAGAAAGGGTAGCATGACAAGAGCAGCAATCAAGGTGCAGACCAATAGCAAGAAGTTCTCCATATGAAGTCTTCAAGTGGCAAGCACTACATACAATCATTGTACAAATTCATTGTAAAAGCATCATTGTAAAAGTTGTACAAGTGTCTATCTTCCAAGAGTTGAAGAGGAAATCTTGGGATGTCTAGGATCATCATAAGGTGGTTGTGCCATAGTTGGGGTCATGGTCTAGTGTGTCTTCTTCTTCTACATCATTCTATATCATTATAAAGTGGACCATTTTCCATGGTACAAGAGTCCATTCTTCTTTTATTCTTCTATAGGGTGGTAGGGTGGTGCTAGGCTAGTGCATGAAGTCACTAATAGGTTCAAGCCTATGAAAACTTCAGGGTGGTAGGGTGGTGCTAGGGTGAGTTGTAGCTCATTGGGTGTTGGGGCATCCATTCAGTTGACTACTGAAGAATCTCGAGCATTGCAGAGTCCATCCAGTGGGAGCTGAAGAAGAATGCTTTTATAGAATTCTCAGAAGTTGTTGCTTTCATCTTAGTTAGGGCTAAATATTAAACAATTTATTAGAAACGCGTTTAGTGGTTTTTGACCCAGAGGGGGTTTTCCACCTAAAATATTTGTGCCTCTTATGTTCTTTTATTTACTATTATTACTGCATAAACATTAATAATAATTGAATATTAACTAATGCTCTGAAAATATTTGGAAGTGTTGATTGCTAAGGAATACTGATTCACGCCCCCCTCTTAGTATTTTCCAATCGAAACATTATGATATTATTGAATCTTATATTGTGTTCAACTGAGAAGGCATCAAGGGAAGCATGTCTATTCATGGGATAAGTGGGGAGATCAAGGTAATATAAACGACGAATCAATACTCCCTGAAGAACCAAGGCTCTACACAGAAAAAGTTAACCGAGGCAGAGAAGATGGAATTCTATCAGTGTGTGACCAAGTGTTGTAGATGCTACAACACCCTTCAAAATTTTGTCTCACTCAATTTTAGATCCTTCCTTCGTCTTGCATATTGTTTTCGCAAACACCGAAGCTTATTTCATGAACTTTCTTGAAGTATTTTTATCCCTTTGCAAGTTGGGTAAACTGTCGTATTTTTGCATGATTGGCTATCATACAATGTGTAGAATGTTGTTCTTATGGTTTCAAGGGTATATCTTTGTGTATATGAGTTGTTCTAATCATGTAAACTTCTATCACACTCATTCACAAAGTTTTGAGCACTATCGCACAAGTGTCGTCACATTTGTCCCAAAGACTATCTTAAGTGTCGCACTTGTCGTAACTAGTCATAAAATTGTCACATGGAGGGAAATGGATTGTCCATGGGTCATGGGTGATATTTTGTGTCATAAATTATTCTGAGTGTGAGATAAAAATAAAAGTCTTATCACTGTTCACATCAGTTTAACTGGTCTTACAATTAGCCATTTCTGAGAAGGTTTCCTGACTAAAAGAACTTCGCTTCACCCAACCTCCCTGAATTGCATGTTGCATAGTTACAATCCTATAGATGTGACCTTGACCCTTAGCACTACATAATGTATAGTTCCTGCCTCCTAGGACTACTGCAGTGCACAATTTTTTTGCTCAAGCACTGGCCTTGACCTTCATGATTACGCAATCCTTCCTCTTATCCTGGCCTTCACTGCACAATGACAAGGTTCAAGCTCATTCCCTAAGCCTCTAAACTATGTAATTGCACAACAACCCAACGTCCCTTATCTCCCAGAATTGTGCATTGTGTCCTCTTAGTGCTCATCCCCTTAGCTTGTCCCATTGGCTCTCAAAAGTACACAATTTTTTCCATGAGTCCTACCTAAACTCCACACTATGCACTGCTAGTGCTCAAGCCTCACCACTAGATACTTGAATTGTGAAATCATTGATCCCTCTCTCCTGACTTGTCACTTGGTTCCAGCCCAATTAATGGATCAAAATGCACTACCTTAAACTAAGGGGTTTTTAGACTGATGTCATCTTGTCATGAGTGAATTGTAGATACAGGTACCTTACCTTACTGTGGTGATATTATGAAGAAATAAATGAAGGAGGGAAACGTGTTGAAATACACTGTTGTAGTTGAAAATGCAAGTTGATCAATCATAAGAAAGCAAAAGGGACATTAGTTTGCAATCGCAACTCAAGAATTAAGATCATTGAAGATTTCTTATCACCAAGTCATATGGAGGTGAAAAGAAGAAGTAGAAACTCAACACTCAGCAACAATAGTGGCTTGACATTTCCACATCATCATGTAGTCCATGTCAGCAATGTCATGAGTAGTCACATGCCACACCTTGTGGCCAATGATGTAACATATGTTTCAGAAATGTATTCTAAAGTGAAAGTCCAAAGGACATGTATGGAATACAAAGAATCATGTAATGTTTAAAATTCATAGGAATTCAAATAATCATGAGGGTAGTCAAACAGTCACAAGGAAGTGGAAGCATCACCCCTTGGTTATATATACTCCGTCATTGTATAAGCAAAGGAATTTTCACATTGGCTCCTCCCGCAAGCATTAGAGAGGTAAGCTAGTTCCTTTGGGGAGAAAAGAGTGGCTCCAACACTCCACTATTGGAGCTCGTGATGTTCATTGAAAAAATGTGTCTTGGAACTTTTACTTAACAACAAAAGCCTTCAAGACCAACGCATTATTTATGCATGGATTATGAATTTTTGTAAGACTATTCTGTCGATGTTTATACTTCATATTTTCCTTCACATGTGTTAAGATAATTAAACTTTTTCGGTTATTTTATTACCTATATTATTGAGAATGTGCTATAATCATTGTTATTGTTGTCCCATCCTTGTGGGCTATTCCATAGGGTATTAGACAAACCTTTTCATTTATTGGTTGTAATGGCCATCACATCCTCTGCGAACTATTATGTTGGATATTAGATAGATCCTTCTGGTTCATGTGTGTCTCTTCTTGGGTGGTACTACTACCCCTCTCTTAGAGGCTCACTTTCCTCCCCTATTCATAGTAAAAGAACTTTGACACATTTACAATTGAACACTTTCTAGACGCACCTTCTTGCTTTTTGAAGGCACAATTGCATCCCTCTCTTGCAGAAAGTTAGAGGCAAGGCATATATTTAATGATTCGACAACCAAGCCTTTATACCCATGGGACTCCTACACCAAATAGTGTGAGGTCTAATTGGGACTTCATAGTGAGAGATACCCTGAATTTTGGTGGGTCCAACACTATCAATAGAAGTGAAGAAGCATGGGATATTGAATGTCTCTTATGAACCTCTAAAATACTTAATTTTCTACGAGTTAGCAAAGTAAATGAATTTATTAAGAGAAGGATCATATGTTTGCATTTTTCCTTTTTAAATAATGATAACTACTATTCAGTTGCTTCATCGAACTTGTATAATAATAAAAAAGCTTCAGATATTTCATAAGAATAGTAATTCATTTGCATGGTTCAAATAACCTAATTAAAGGGCTAAACTGTTTAATATCCCTAAAAATTTCTATTAAATATTCCAAATCTAGTTAAAAGTAAAATCATGGAAGAAGTGTGGAACTCAATTCATTACACTTCATTATACAATGGTTAATAAGTTCACTCTATCTAAAGAAATGGAATAGTAATTCCAAGATTGAGTACAAAATATAATACCATAAATAATAGTCATAGAAATTATGCATTCTCACATTACACATTAATATTTTGAAGGTGACAATTTATACTCATGGGAAGAGATACAAATTTTAATAAATATAACTTATATAGGCACCTAAATTAAGGTGTAGAGCCTGCACAATTATAACTCTGTACATTGTTATCAAAACCTTGTAGGAATGGACTGAGAAGAAATAAATAAATAAATAAAGTCTAAGAATTCAATTAGAAACCTTGTAGGGTTTAAAGGAAAAATCATAGGAAAAGGCCCATAAATTTGTTTTATCTTTACATATCAACTATATCGGTACACTACAAAAAATTGGAGGAAGAGTAAAATGAAAGGAGATGACCTGTAGGCCAATGAAATTCCAAGTTAGTAAATGAAAAGAGAAGAACCCCTAATAAAGGAAGCAACATTTCCACAAATAATATCTGCAAGGCACTACAACAATATAGAAATTAATACCATGGAGCATAATGAATTCAAAATGAAAATGGGTATTCTTGAATTCCAAAACTCAAATGTTGGGTTAGCATAGTCAAAATATACCTTAAGGAAAAATGGAATGGTATCTCTCTAGAGCTATCAATGACAAAGAGTTAAATGCGTTAGTGACGGAAAAAAATGAAAATGGGTATTCTTGAATTCCAAAACTCAAATGTTGGGTTAGCATAGTCAAAATATACCTTAAGGAAAAATGTAATGGTGTCTCTCTAGAGCTATCAATGACAAAGAGTTAAATGCGTTAGTGACAAAAGAAGATAAACCCTTAAAGAATTTAAGTTATTGTCTTTCCATTATAAAACAATGAGCCACTGCGGTGGCGGTAGTCCCTGCCGAGGTTTGCAAGGACAACACAAATGGATTGTATACTGTCCGATTTGAAATGAGATTTGAAATGGAACTGAAATAGTTCGTTCAATGTGTAATTCGTTACAAAAGTTTCAATTCGAAGTAAAACATATATTTCAAGATTGTTAAAATATTTTAAATGGTTATTACCTGATGTTGCTTTGGCTCATGCCCATTGCAAGAGACATATGTCTGAATAACATTTATTTCCCAGTCTTTAGACCTGGCAATAAGATTAGATCACATTTAACAACAAACAGAAACACAGGTAAAATAATACCACCTTTGAGCTTCATTTGAGCTTCTTCTGACATGGGAGCGTCATCCGAACTCATTTTTCCTACTAGATAATTAACTACCTATTACTTTGGGATCACCCTTTTCACTGGTTGATAACATGATGTGCTCCATTGAGACAATGATGTATATATATAGAGATATAGGTTCCTCTGGTACTCTGAGGTATGTTCTATTGGATAAGCTTTAGTATTTGAAAGACATGCAGCATGACACGTATTATATAACACGTCCATTTCATATATGGGTATTTGTTTATGCACCATGTTTCACTCTGAAAGAAATGTTCATGTTCGAAGGGTACAATCACATAAAACTATTTAATTAGAAATTATTGAATAATTTATAAGAGTGTATTTTTTTAAAAACAAAATATTAAAATAAATTTTTAAATGTGCATTTTATTAATGTCAGTGGAATTTTCCAATTTTACATCAAAACTCCATAAATAGATATTTATGGTTAAGTTTGTGTAATATTTGAAGTTCTATTTGAACAACTAAGAAATGATTTGCTCGATTAATCTATATGTTTAGACGATAGCTTTGCAAATTTTAAAAAAAAATTAGAATTTAATGAAGAATAAGGTGATCAATTGTTTGACAATTGGTTTAATTTTAAAAATACATATAATCTTTTAAACTGAAATCAACATTAAAAAGTAAAATAATCTATCAATTTCAAACTCAAAATGTAGTATGTTTAATCTAGATGTAAAATGCATACCTCAAAGGACTAAAGTATTTAGATGCTCATTTATGCATATAGAGGTATCAATGTTCATGTGTGTTTTGTGTATAAGTAGGTATGTATATTTCATTTTTTTGGTGAACAACTTCTATGCAAGATCAAACTCTACCAAACAAATTATGTTAATATATATACACATAAAATTATTTATATTTTTTTTATTATTAATTTTTTATTATTATTATGTAAACTTATCTAATAATGATGTTAACAATAACAGCGGAGCCAGAAACTAATAACGGACGTTGTCCATTGATTAGGAAAGCTCTCTCATCATAGCTAGTTATCAGTAGATGTATTTGTAAAAATATTAATTAATTTCACATGATATACAATCCTGTAAAGATATTAATTAATTTCACATGATATACAATGTTGGTTATGAATCTCATTCATGTAAATTGTAAAAGATGTATTTGTAAAAGATATATTTGTAAAAATATTAATTAATTTCACATGATATACAATGTTGGTTATGAATCTCATTAATGTAAATTGTTGTAATACAGTATATTGAATTATTTTTACTTATACTATATAGTAAAATAATAATAATAATAATATTATTATTATTTATTTATTATGATATTAATATAAATTTATATCTTAAAATTACATAAATTATAATATTTTTTAAAAATAAAAATTATATTTATATTTTTAAAATACGGAAAAGTTAAAAAAATAAATAAACTAAATATCTAAAAGTTTTTGAAGATAATTGTAATGTTGCAAATACTTTTAAATATTATTAATAAATATATCTTCTCTAACAAATATATCTTCAGTTCCAAAATATTTTGTTTTAAATTTGTTGTAGACTTTCTTTTGGAAAGACTGCATCCCCTTAAATGATGAAAGGAAACTCTGATTAAATGATGAAAGGAAACTCTGAATTTACACAGACCATTTTAACCTAAGAGCAAATAACATTAAATGATGAAAGGAAATGCCCAATTTACATAGACAATTTTAAAATAAGAGCAAATAAGATTAAATGATGAAAGGAAATGCTGAATTTACACAGACAATTCTAACATAAGAGCAAATAAGATTATTTCTATTAATTCATGACTATTTTTGGGAAAAAAAGAGCGAATAAGATTAAATTATGAAAAGAAATGCTGAATTTACACAGACCATTCTAACATTAGGGCAAATAAGATTATTTCGGTTAATTTATAAAGATTTTCAGAAAAAATCACATTGCCAATAAAATTATTTCTGCTAAATTTTGAAATAATTAAATTGGACAATAAACACACGTAATCACGAATACGCTGCTAAATATGCAATGAATAATAAACAGATTGCTATGGTAAAAAAAAAAGAACTCAATGAGTGAAATAAGAAATAGCAATCAGTCTCACCGTAAAAACCATTCAAAATATTAGAAAGAATACGTTTAAAGTACCGCGGTCTCAAAAGATAATACTATTGGACAGTATACACCGAATAATCTTAGCTATATTTTGGGTATGCAGTACCTATCCTCGCCTTGGCTATCTGGTCCTCACTTCCCATAATGTGCCACATTGGCTGCATAATCAGCTAAAATCTGTGATACCGGCATGTGCATCATATGGTCAATACCCATCTTGCAGAGTTTCTTTATCAGGCGAGTATTCCAGTTGTTCTTCACATCGTTACCAGTTCGTCCTCGCAGCAATCAAAGACATTAATACCCAACCCCACTCATGGACCGTAAATACAAAATTGAAATTCGCAGGGATTTTGCACATATGATCAATCATTTACAAATCAATTATGTTAAAAAGAGAGCACATGCCCCACTATCCAGAGTATGATACATATTTTTCAGACTAATTTGGAAATTTGGAAGTTAGTCAGTACACGCCACAATGTTAGAAGGATTATGATATATATATTTTCAAGCTAATGTGCTATGACATTTGTACATGGTGCTGGTGCCGGATAACACAAAAGGTATGGGTTCAAAAATATAGTTTCATTATCAAGAGTAAAGTTATTAAGCTCAATAAAACTTCAAATAAAACCACCAAATTTCAGAATAAAAGAGATTTTCCATTCATAGTCCGGCTTGCAAAGGTTAATAATGCATATTTTCAATAATAACTCTTTTCGAAATAGAAAGATGATACTATTTACTGCAAAAGGCTCTGGATTTTGGAATGTTTGACACATTGTCTGCTATGATAGAAGGTTAGAAACAGAAGCATATGGACAAACCTTAAATATGAAATCAGAAAAACCACCTCCTAAGCACATAGCAAAGAAATAATAATGAAATGAGAGTGAAATTTATTCCTGATGAATTAAGAAAACACTTTATATAGTGAAAGCTTGAGTAAGCAAAACTATTACCATGAATAGACTAAGGGAACAGTGCAAAGAGTTACATGCCATCAAATAACCATGTTAAACGTTTGTAGAAATTCAACATTTTTTTATGGTGAATATCACATTAGATGGGGAATGCTTCGTTCGGTCTGGGAACTTACAAGTTGTAAAGGTGAAGCTCCGCTCCACGCTCTCTGCTCCTCTGCTCCTTAAACTAGCTGCTCCACACTCTCTGCTTTGAACTTACTCTGGAGAATTAGCTGCTTGACACTCTCTGCTCTGAACTTACTCGGACTGCGGACAAGGCATTTGTAGACCACCATGGACACCTCTACATATGCAAACAGCTGGCACTTGCACGATGCAGGACACTGCATGCATGACACGGAGAACGGGTAGCAAAAACTTACGAAAAACTA